>JAZKJV010005538.1:0-280085 GCA_037367405.1 Ottelia alismoides | reverse complement strand
TTATTTATCTTTTTAATTTTTTGATGAACTTTTAATTTTTATACCTTTTTTCTGGTTTTGTATTTTTTTAATATTTTTTAAATTTTTTTTATATTTTTAATAAAAGAAAACAAATACAAAGAATAACAGGAAAATGTAATGAAAGCATGTTTTCTGTATTGTTAAAATAAGGGAAACATATACATAAAATCAAATGAAAATATTTTTGGATTTTTAGTATTTTTATACTATTTTAAAGATTTTATAAGACTTATAGATTTTTTTAGGATTCTCAAAATATTTAAAAATAGGAAACAACACAAACAGAAAATGTAGAAGATTTTTGTTTTGTTTTTAAATATAAAATAAAGTAAAATAAATCAAAGAAACATACACAAGCAAGAAGATAATTTTTTAAAAGTTTTCAAAAAGGTATTTTATACAATTTTTGGAGTTTTCGATGATTTTATATGGTTTTTTATATTTTTTAATGTTTACTATTTTAAGGTTTTTATAAGAAATTTTAAAGTAAATTTTGCACATAAATTAAAACAAATAAAATCACATAAACACATATTTTTTTTCTGAATTTTTCATGCAATTTTTATAATTCTTATTAGTTAAGTACAACAAATGGAGAAAATAAAGTGTCTTATAGATTTATTAGAAATAATAAAACAAAATAAAATGTAAAATAAAAATTAGTGCTTAAAGAAGTGATTAGCAGAAACCTAAGATAATTTTTGAGGAATTTTAAATGAGATTAGCTATTTATTAACCTTTATTAATAAACAGATTATAAAATGAAGCACATGGACTTACGTGCAAGAAAAAGTTATCTAGTGGATGAAACGGATAACAAAATCAAAATGCAAGGATATAATTGCAATTTCACCAAAATGGCGCTTGCCAGCGCCTGTGAGTCGCGCTGGCATGATCCTATTGGCCAATATTTTATTTCCAAGGTACATCCAGAAACAAAATAGACACAAGATCTATATTGTAAATAAACCACAAGTCAGATGCACATTTATACAATTCAAAAAGGACTAAACTGAACTTAAAATAAACCAGAGGTACGATATTGCAATTCTTCAAACACGCATAATATGACACACGTTAAAGTATGATTTACTTACAAAATTAGATAAATGCAGGGCTTGGGATGTAAATGTTCACCGAGTGCATGCTATCTCGTGTTGATCTGACAGCTGTGAGTGGATGCTGAAGATCTAGATCAACGGACCACATTTGGGGTTAGCTTCAATGCTCTTGATGTAAACTAGGCCATGCATTTCTTGATCATATGGTTACGAGCGATGTTAGAAGAACAAGATTGAAGGTCGACTCAGGCGAAGTTCGATCGAGCACATCTCGCTCGATCTCCACCCTAATCATCTCCTGAAGGGTTGTTGACTTTCTGACGTTTCTCCTTCGTCGATCAGAAAGAGTAATGATGCTCGATGACGATTGTTGGCGGATCTGGAAGCTCTGGTGAGAAGCAGCTAAGTTCTAGCTCCATATATGCAATCGTGCTCTGAAGATTCATAAGCACCTGCAAAAGATTTATTGCTCGAAAATGAAGGTTCTAGCCAACATTATTAAACATATAACATAATAAATGGAGGGATTGAGGATCTCCGGTGAAGGCAAACAGAGTGGAGATCGGACTCCAGATCCGATGTGATCTGGAGGTGTTCATACTATGAAAGAAGATGGAGAAGGTATGGGTGATATGTAGTGTAGATCGTCGATGATGATGGTAATTGTGAAGCTTCGATTGAGCAGATCGGAGGTGGAAAGGAGATGATCAAAATTATCACTACAACAAAAAATTAAATGCAAAATTAAGAAAAGGGATTGAAAGAAACTATCTACGATTATCCTACGGTGTATGGAAGTGGTCGGCCTTGATATGCTGTGGAATTCAGAGAAGCTCGATCATCCTCCGACGATCTCCGATGATAAAGTTGTATAATGTCCTCCATCACTCCCTTATGCTCCCAATTGAGGTGGATGAGGTGTTGTCACCACCTCGACACTCCTTGATCAATCTCGGGTGAAGGAATTCACAGAAAATGGATCAGTAAGGGAGGAGATAAGGAGAGGGTTATTTATAGATGGAGGTGACAACAAAAATTTAATCATGAAGAGCGTGTGAACCGAGGAGGGTTATTTGAAAATGAATATCGAACGAGATTGGCCTTTATTTGGGTAAGAAATTTCGTGAAGAAAGCAGATAGAAACGATGGTCGGATCTCGTTAGAAAAATCAAGGAATAAGCTCCGATGAGGAGAATAATCAGGTGGGATGAAAAGAGGTGAGGTTGACCTCGGTCAACAGACCCGGGTCTAACCAATCAGGACCCGACTTAGAATAAGACAAAAGAAAATAAGGGCAAAAAGCAAAAATATTAAATAAATTAAAATCAAAATCAAAAAATGAATTTAAATAAATAATAATGCAAATATAACATGTTAATAATTAAATAATCTTATTTATGGTGATTTTAATAAATTAAATAAATAGGTTAAAATAAATATTAGCATTTATTCACAGGTATTTATACATATATATACAACAGATTGATTTTTAATAATTTAATTTTTACAAATATATACATAAATCAATATTTTATTTATTTACAGCATTTTTCAATGATTATAAATATATTTTTATTTTATTTTTATGAGACAAATTATTAAGTTAAATAAATAGATGTATTTACAATATATACATAGTAGTACATGTATAATATATACAATAACTTGTTTTATGAATTTGACTTTTGTAATTTTTATTGGCATTTTTCTTGGCTGATATAAAATATATACAAATATCTAAAATATAATATAAACCAATATGTGCATAAAAATAGAAATAATGTATTCACACAATATATAGTACATGCACAATATATAATAAACTCCAAAAAATCATATTTTGCATTTGAACTCTGATTTTAATGAACCACTTTTATTTTAAAGCTTATTTTTTTTAGATTATAATAAAAATGAGTTTTCTTTATTTTTAATTTTTATGGAGAATATATGAGTCTGGTAAGTTACACTTTACGATTTTTTTCGAAGTGTTGTTATTTACACGATATACAATGAATCTTCTTGCAACTATTTTTTATATTTACAACTTATTTATATGAATAACTTCCAAGAAGAAAATATTTTTATTTGAGATGAATTGAGTGATAAATAAAATAGAATAGGGAATATATGCAGATAATGGCATTGTACAAGATGAATGTAATTGAATTTTCTTTATTTTTCTCAAAGAGGCCTTATCTCCCCCTACTTTATTGCTTGTCGATAAGGTCAAGTCTTGACTTTCTCTCAGTGTTTGAGTCAGCATGTATTCATTGCATATATATAATCGTTCTTCTCTTTCTTTTTCCTTTATTTCTATATTTTTTATTTTAGGTTAAAATAATGATATTTATACATTATTTACAAAAGAATAACAAATAATAAGACATAGATTTATTAATATTTGCAGATGTTTAAGAAGAGATTTTAAGCTAAAATAAATGAATAAAGATGATGAAATGCAAGACATAGATTTATTAATATTTGCAGATGTTTAAGAAGAGATTTTAAGCTAAAATAAATGAATAAAGATGATGAAATGCAGATTCATCATTGACCTCTCTTGTGCGCCTCACCAGTCATTGTGCACTAAGGTCACATGCCCAGTCGTCCATGAGCTGGCCACGAACCATCTCCATCCTCCGTTTTCCAGCCGTCCATGCTCAACTACCACCTCTCCTCCATCTTCTCCTTTCTTTCTAGTGCTCCAAGTCCCTTTTTGAGAAGAGCATGCTCTCCCACCTCTTTTTATTTCTCTACTTATTTTTCTTAAGTTGATTAGAATTAAAGATCTTAATGCAATTTCTTTAATAATAAGAATACTTTGGTAACTTTAGTTCCAAAATATGTTTGCTACAATTTGCTCGTTACTTTATTTTTATTTTGAAAAAAGAATTGCAAGTATCTCCATGTTATGCTTAATCTTGCTGGAAGGTCTTTTGGCATAAAATAAATGAAAATTTCTCATCTGCTCACATTAAAAATCAAATTAAATTTGAAAAAAAACATCAAGAAATTGTGATTGGCTTGTTAGGCCCTTGTGGATCGATCCTTGTGATTGGCTTGGTAGGCCCTTGTGATTGACATGTCCACTTTACATTTATGTATCATCTAGACATGTTGTATTATTATATATGAATTGCCAATATTAAGTGTGATGCAAAGACTTGATAAAAAATCAACTTTTAGACCACACAAAATCTCGCTTTTAGCCACCCTCTTCCTCGTTTTCTCTTGACCTCCTTCGTCCCCTGCCCACGGCTATGATACTCAGTGAGATAAACTTTCTCATCACTAGATCCTTCCAACAAGGATGCCATAAATGATGAATATCCTACATCCAGTCCCTTCGCCCCAAGATCAAGGTACGTCCTCTGCAACTCTCTCTCCACACCCACTCCATGCCTAGCTCCTCTGCCCAACCCCACTACCTCAAGCTTGACGATGAGTCGCTCCCTTCGATATCCTCCGCAACTCCCACCCCCAGTTCCTCTACCCTAAATCCTCGCCCAGCCCCTCTGCTCCAAGCTTGAGGATGAGGGTTGGGACCTCTACATTCCCCTCCATCGGTGATTGAACATTGTTGGCCAATGCCCCATGTGTTCGCTTCCAAATAGTCAGTCCTGCATCTAACGTTGTCACCCTCGCAGCCTATCCATCATGCTCATCATCTCCACCAACACTCGCTTCGCTGGTCTAATTCTCTTGCGAGCCAACATCACCATTGTTGTTTCTCCCTCATGGTAGTGCTCCTTCAGCCCCATCATCTCCACCCGCTCTTCACTATGGCCCTGAGGAGCATATCAATGACCACCACTCCAAACCACGCCGCAAGCTAAAGAGGTGTAAGGATGGTAGTGGGGAGGATAGGGGAGGGGATATAAGAGGTTTAGAGGGGACTCGAGGATGGAGGAAGTCTGGGATGATGAGGTGAGGAGAGGACACCATGACAATTTATGCAGTGGGGGTGGGTGGAGGAGGTCAGGGCTAAGCAGGTGGCTCGGGCTGAATGATAGAGGATCGAGGGTGGAGGTTGGGTTGGAGCCTTGGGGCAGAGGAGGGAGACGATGGGGACGGAGTTGTAACCCCACTTCCAAGAACATCGTCTGATCCTAAAATTATATGGATGCAATTGTAAGAAAATTACTTAATTAGACTTTACTTTGCATATAACTGTGGTTTGGTTTATCTCATTGCGACAAAACTAACAGAAGTGCACTAGTGTTAATGACGAAAGAAGGTAGGGGCACAAGTTGTGTACCAATAAATGGAGGAACATAATTGTTAAGGCCTCAAGTAAGAGTGATCTGAAAGAAAATATATACTAATAGAGAAAAGGGAGCTTACTTCATGGCGTAGGTAGCCTTACATACTTCATGCACATTTTGGTTAATTTTTTCATTTTTTCGGAAAATACCATTATAGATTTTTTTCACTATATCTCTTTAATATGTCATTCCTATTTCTTCGGAAACAGAGACTTTTATGCCCTTCATTTAAAAAAGGTAATTTTAACGATTTTAAAATTGTTGTAATCGGCCTGTTTTGAATGGAGGGCATAAGAGTCTCTGTTTCTGATGTAATTTGAATGCCATATTAGAGGGATATAGTTATGAAAATCTATGGTGGTATTATTCAAAAAAAAATCAAAATAGACATGAAGTAGGTAAGGTTACCTACTTCATGAAGTAGGCTCCCTATCCTCACTAATATATCAAGTATAACTAATAAAATAAATAGAAATATACAATTAAATACAAACATACCCGCATCTCTCGTAATAGGGCATCTCATTCAAAAAGTAACGATATATAATTGCAATTCCTAAACTATATTTCCTCTTCATTGGTTAATGGAAAATAGAGATTCTTTTTGTAAATTAAAATAAATAATAGATCAATCCATTTTTCGTCAAACTTGTAGCATCCATATTAATCTTACAATCGCAAACTTAGCTATCCTCTTCCTCCAAGTGTGACATATCGAGAGGAGGGATTTGAAGGCTAATTATTAATCATCACCCTAAAAGTTTGATGTTTATTCATATAGAACAACAACCCTAGAGTTTATAGGAAATTGTTCAAGACAAATTTCCACAATTAAAATGATAGGTACATATATCAATTAAAACAATCATGAACACTTTAATCAACGTGCCATAGTATCTGTATATCAACATCAAGAGACCATCATATATCAATATCAGGTATTGAATCAAATAATGGGAAATAAATATGAAGAATCTAAAATATCAACATGTCATACTATCTTCATATCAACACACCGTACTTAAATCAAAAAAGATCACGAAAGTACAACAAAAAAGAACATCCTGCCTTACCATACAACAAGGTAATAAATGAATAATGGAAAAAAATAGGAGATAAATGATTATTTTACCTACATTTTTGTGTATCGCCAATCGGAGGAACAAGGAATGATATTGCGATATAAGTGACAGAGGAGGCAACGAAAAGATCACGAAAAATGGCATTCGTTGTAAATTTCAGATATAAAAAATGATTTCACACGACTAATATTACAATTATATATTTAATAACAGATTATATAACGACGGTTTGAAAATGTCACTGTAAAGTCACTTTGTTGTGGTAGAAGATATAGATGACTGTGTTTTCTCATATCCTTCAACAAAGCGATGTTTATAAATGAGTTGGAATCATGAACAACCACTATGAAGTGATGATGTGGACTCATATGTATCAAGCGGTGAATGGAACTTTTGCGATTTGTCGGAAGGTAGGTAACTCGTAAGTTGTAAGTAAGAGAAAATATCGTATCGACAATATTGTCGACTAATAGAGAATAAGATTAATTCTCCACGATTATTTTTAGAAAGCAAGAAAGAACTCAAAGAAAACATATTAAGCACTAAACTTATAGTTTTAAACATCAAACCAAACCCGGCCATTTTAACTGGTTAAGTCAAGAACATGAGGAAAAATTGTCCAACCAAACAGTTTTCACTCAAAGAGTCGGAACTAATCAAAATCCATTTGGACCGCTTGACCCAGTTGAACCAATTGAATAAAACCACTGGGCTCAACCATCAAATTTTGACAAACAAGTCTCCTCTCCTGCTTAAGTTTCATATAAAAAACTTAGCGGTTTCATCTCTTGACTTCTAGAGCATGTGTATCAATGATCCGATATCGCATCTCGCTTCCTCTCCTGCATCTCACTTCCTCTCATGTTAACATCGCATCTCCCTTCCTACATTGTACATGATGACATCGCCTTCCAACAATAGTAGACGATGTTTCCACGCAGGAAGTTGTGATAGTCATACTATGCGAAGCTTAAATTTAGCAACATTTACTAGAGTTTAAATAGTTTTGAAATTTTAATTTCATACATTATACATGTGTATTAACATGAATTTGACAAAATCTATTTCTTGCGTCCTTTCGAGTTTTTTAAGAACATTTATACCCCTAGCTTTGTGCAAATACACTTATGCCCCAACATTCTTACAAAGTTTATAAAATTGCTCTTATGTTAGTGTAGTATACAAGCAAAGTATATTAATAAAAACGCACTATTGTAAATTTTGTAAAAATACAGCAACACATGTAATCGTAAAAAGTTAAGGGTATAAATGTTTTTACAAAACCTTAGAAGAACACAAGTAAATATAATACTTCATATATATGATGTAGCATTATTCATATTCTTTTGTATGAAATGTCGATCTAACTCGGTTTAACCCGGTTGGACCGTACGGACCAAACTAACATCAAAGTGGTTTGATTTCTTCTGGTTTATATGAATCGTTGACGTCGTTACCGGTTCGATCGATCTTTTTTTTTGTTCGATCGTAAAAATCCAAAACCAACGTCTGACCAGTTTGATGTCCGGATTGTTTTGAAAACATTAGGCGAAAATAGTCTTCCTTAAAGAGAGAACTAGGGAGGATGCAACCAAACCGATAGAAGAGAAAGACGAAAGACTGGAAAAAAAATATTGCAAGTTAACAAAATATTTGACTTCGAGAAAGTGACCAGGGATAAATTAATTTGATTCCCGAATATTCGGATTTGCGAAGCATTCCGAAATTAGAAGCAATGTGTTATTGTCACTGTCAAACAACTTCATAGACATATCTTGCGGTGTTCGTGGAAACGCCGGACCTACCGATTGATGATTCTAATCAATGCATCCAATGTACATGGATTGTTGAACTTGTCGTACGGTTTGAAATGTTAGGGCATATACCTATGGCAATTTTTTTATTATAATAGTACCACCTCACATCCATTTATTTCTTGCGCGTTCTTTCCTGTCTATATCTTCCTACGACAACTACCCATGCATTGTCATCCCATTAAGAAGGTGTTGATCTAGAGTCCTTTCGATCGTTAGTCACCCATGTCCACATCGAATTTCATTCCTTGTAATGGCACTTTTTTATATACAACCTTTGTCGAGGAAATTTGACTATAGTAGTTTGCTAATTTCGAGCTTGGTTAGTTGAAGATATTTACAATCTTTTAAAGTGCTTACGTTCAAGTTGTCAAGTAGTGTGTTCTTCCCTTGCATTCGCAACCTAAGTCTTCATCTTATAAAATCTTTTTACACCTCAACCCATCTCCCCTATCAGTCATAACCCTAATTCGAACTCCGACTTCGTCGTAGGACCATGGGTGCTTTGTGAGAGATGGTGAGAGACTAGGATTGGCGCGATACGATCCCATTGTGGTGACAACTTCCTCATATAACATGTACCCCATCGCAGTTTCCCCAAATTTCGCTCCCCATCATCAGTGCTCGGAGGCAAGAATCTTGTTAAGTAGAGCAACAACTAGCCATCTCGATGACCGTTCCACACCTCAAGTACCCCTCTGTCTGTTTGCTTCTCCTTCGTCTTCCATTTTTTATTATTATTATTCTTTTTCTTCTTTGTATTGCTCCTTTCCTCTTCTTCTTCCTCTTAGGGTACTTGTGATGGTATCGATGACCTTTCGTCTTTCTTCCTTCACTATCTTTTTTCCTTTACATGAATCGTGACTTCGTGATTCTTGAGCATTGCTTCTTTTGAGAAGTGGGCAATCTTTCTTGAAATTCTCATTCTTCACGTAGTTGAAGCACTTGAGATCGCTTCATTTCTCCTTGTCGCTTCTCTTAATGAACTTCTTGAACTTGCTGGTGAGCACAAACATGTTTTAATATGAGCTATAATCCAAAGTTGATTCTGTAGCATCAAGTGCGATACCTTTCTTCTTCTTGACTTTTGCTATTTGATTCTTCTCAACTTCATAGGCCAAGAGTTTGTTTAGGAGTTCGTCAACGAGGAGGGTATTGATGTCATTTACTTCTTTGATGACAATAGCTATTGTAGTCCAGATAGGTGTGAGAGATCTTATTATTTTTTCATTCATTCATTCACAAGTGACACCAAGCTTGTTCCATATCTCATTTGCGATCTTACAAGTTGAGACTCGATCGAACTCATCTATTGTTTTGCACATAAGATTGTGATCATCGCCTTGGAGTTGTAAGTTGCTTTCTTTTTATCAATGTCACATAGGATGCTCCCAGCAACTGGACTTGTGTACTTAGTCTCTATGATATTCCAAGCATCGCTATCCATAGATACTAAGAAGATTTGCATTCGTACCATCTAGTTCTTGTAGTTCGTGCCATCGAAGTGTGGTTAGACTGGCTTTCAAAATCCTTACTTGCAATAGTTGCCATATGTATCGTTGAGGAATGCCTTCAAGATACTAATCCAAGTTCGGATATTAAATGTGAGTTCGAGGATGGCGATACCACTAGAGGGGGGAGAATAGTGGTTTGAGACAGAATAATCAACAAGCACAGAAACATCAACCAAGCAATCTAATCGTAACACTTGCATAGTATTTTAGCATGGAAACCTGCATAGGTAAAAACCACGACCCGAGTCTTCCTGACTCGGGATTTCCCGATTAGCTGAGCTAATCATCTACCTCACTAAAGCCCGAGATATTTATGTGGATATCTCAATTATTTACAAATTAAGCTGATGATGCTTCACAATCTTGGATCACACACCAAGATCCACACTATAGATCATATACTGTATCCCAATAAGAAGAATAGACAAGCTATGAGTTTCTTCATGATTCCTTGGATATCTCAAATCCAAGAGATTTATTACAACTTAGGATCAGACACCTAAAGTACTGCAGAAAGATGTTAAATGGAAACAAAAAGATATAACAATATATTTTTCTAGAGAGACTTATCATCACATATATCAAGAAATAATCTCCAATATAAAATAGTGATATCTAAAGATAAATTTGCAAAATATAATTGCACTAAGATTCATAAATATAACACAACAAATATATCATAGCTAGCACAAGCGAATTACCAATATTAGACAAGTAATAAATATTATTTTGCCGAGAAGGCTGCCAAAAGTATTCTAACTTCAATCAAAAAAACTTGAGAGAATACGAGCGACTGAACTCTGCTGAAATAAGTATTTTTGCTTCATAGCTATCAACTCAAATTATTCTTCTCGAAAAATCGAACGAATTAATAAACAAGAGAAAGAATATCAAGGAAATCACACAGAGAGAGTTCTTCTTTTTCTACAGAAAGTATGAGTAATTTCTCGAGTTGTTTGTCTTCCAACAATGAGTATGGGATCCATTAAATAGGGATCCAAGAGAATATTACCATTAGAGACAAAATGGTAAGAAATCGAAGGAGATGATTTTTGAAGTGATCGATTAAACAATTAAAGTGATCGATCAATTGGAAATGATCAATCAATTCAAAAGGTTATGATCGATCAGTTCTTGACTGTTAGAGGGAATATAAATTATGATCGTTTAGGTCAACAAAAGTTCATCGATTAGGTATGATCGATAAATGAAAATGACATGATCAATCAATGATGGTTGATCACTAATGAAAATATGATCTGACAAGAATTGAATGTTTCATGTCTTGATTTGAAAATTATTTGTTGAAGCTTGAATGAGATTACAACTTTTCAAAATAACGAAACAAAACTTTTAACAAAGATAAGCAACAAAACTGAGCTCCTGCTTCGCTTAATGTCAACGGTACTTCTCAGACTTGTTGAGTTGAAATCCATATTTGCAGTCATGCAATCAAAAGAATATACGAGCGATTATGTTATAATATTACTTGTGTTTCATATTTAGAATCAGGAGAAACAAAGAACTAACAGTGTACTCACGTCTAACAACAATATGGCCAATTAGAGCATAGAGCATATAATCAGTACGAGCATGAAACAAGCTTCCAAAAAAGGCCAATTTCATTAAATTTGACGTTAAAATGCTCAAGATATTGATAGATGAGTCCATGAACCTAAAAACAATAAAAACCTAATTAAAAATAATTTAAAACTACTTAAAAATGCACACCAAAGGCTTATCTGCAAATATCAAAACTTGAAGGAGGTTTAATTATTATAATTTTCAAGTGCGTGTGAACCTAAATGCAATTCTACCAACTCCAGATGGTGGTTGATGCAACTTGACCTCCATGTGACTAGGCGCACGTGAGGCAGGCCACGTGTGTGCCTAAAATTCTTCAACTTGGCACTTAATAACCATACCTTCTGCACTATGACAAAATTCTTGTGCCTAATGTGCTAATCATGCCAACGCTTGATTCCTTCCTTATAGATCATGTTGTTATACTTAATAAATTTCACTTGTAATGAATTTCACATAAATGCAATAATTGCAAATAAATAGTCAATTTGGAGCTCTCATCATGTAGATTATTAATATGGGGTCAATTGCTTAATTAAAAGATCTTTACTTTTTGATTTGATAATCTAAGTGTATTAAGGACCTAGGGACCTAATATAAAGCAACATCACACTCTTTATTGTAAAGATATCTTGATTGATTTCAGGAATTTGTTGTGTGGTTTTTGTGTGTATTCATCTCATTCCGTTTATTTTGTAGCATTCTAACTTGCATAAAATTTATCAAATAATCATATATGCATCAAGTTAATCTAATACGCTCGTGACCGATTGAATTAAATTTTTAACATCTAAGCCATAAAGTAGGCATGTTTCTTGAGTCAACCCTGGTACTTGCTCATGTTAAAGAATTATGAAATAAAAAATTCACTTGATTTATAAATTCATGTGGTTATTTTTTGATAATTAATTACCTGACCACAATCATAATTTTCACGTAATAACTTAGGAAAAAAAGGTAAATTATCGAACGATGTTGTTCCAGGGAAATGATGCCTAATTTAATGATTTTAGAATTAAATTATTGATTTAATTTAAGTGTAGCTTAATTAGTTAACTTGCATTTTGATTTGCATAAAATTCATTTTGTCCACGATTCATTTCTTTACTCGGACTATTTCTTACATTTATTCTCTCTTTAACTTGTACTTAAACTCAATTTCTTTATTGATCAGCTTGGAATCACCACATTGACTGAGGTGACAGAAGTTGATGGACAATTAAATTATGTTAAGTCGAGTGGTGAGAGAGTGTAGCGTCCTAGGTTTATTTCTTGTATTTTCATTTCATTTTTGTACTATAATTTGCAATTACTTTACTGCTTATTTCCAACAGATTCTGATTGAAATCTCGCAAGTGTAAATGGGCATTTTGGCTTGTTTTGACCCTTCTATGTGGTCTGGGCCTCATGGTTGTGTGGAATTGATTTAGAATAGATATAAACTCACGATTATTAGAGCTCTTCTAGGTCTATATATCTGCTTGCGCTGATATTCATTAGGACCATACAAATCACTTAATGATACACTCTATAGATGGTTCAGATTAGCCAAAAATTGAAATTAAATTATTCTCGCTAATAAAACTTTATTCTTAATGCATTCATATTTGGAATGAAAACGAATACAAATATGTTTTTATCCCTTCAAATCCGCATTTGTCAAATAAAGGATATGAATGCCATTTTCTCGTATTTGGTGAATACGAATGCAAATGTTCAACATTCGCCTAATACGAATACGAATATAATATCCTCAATTTTAACAAATACGAATGTAAATACTAAAGTTCAAAATTTTGAGGATACGAATACGAATATTTGTTTTTTGAAGGATACAAATATGGATACAAATATGAATATGCTTGTTTAAATTATGGATGATATCAGCATTTACAAGGTACACAAAAAGTAAGTTTGGTAAGCTTTCTATTATTTACTTAGTTACATACTTAAGTTTTCACTTATTACTTAGTTATTTTTTACGTACATAATCATTATTAAATATTCAATATACTTTTTATACAACGAAAATTGTTATGAACTTAAAATGCTTATAGATTTTAAGTAAATTTGGACATGTATAATATTCGTGTATTAACTCATATTCATTTCTCAAATATTTGTATCTGAATTATCAATATCTGTTTTGCATTCGTATTCATATTTTGAGGATATGATTTTACATTTTACACATCTGTGTGATATTTGTATTTGTATCTAGATTTTAAAAAGGATGAGAATATGGTAGCACCTATATTCGTATCAGTATCTGATCATTTTCATCATTAATTCATACAGAGTAAAATTTCAATATTGTATTGCATTATGCATGGAGAGAGTTAGGAATCACTGTAAGCATATATCACTTTTCTTACATCGCTTGCATCTGCTTTTTCCTGAATCTATCCCTTGTTTTACAACTTATGAGTTAAAGGAATTGGGAATGATCAATAAACACACTCTATGGAGGATTAAAAGTATAACTATCTTAAAATAAGGACTACTAATACATATTGACCGAAAAGTGAATAAAATTTAGTCATTATTTGCGGGGGAGTAACCATGATCCTTGCACACAGGGTAGATAGGGTGATGATGTATGCATGACTTGTGTCCTGAGTCTCCAGATCTGACTCTTATGGATTTTAGAAGCTGTGAGCACTTGCCTATGACCATACAAAGATGTTTTGGGTGTGTCAGCCTTTATGGGCTTGATATAACCCGACTACATTTGCGCTTCAGGGTTACTCACCTTGTATGCTTGTGATTAAAAAGAATTGTATTATCACCTAACTTAAAACCAAAAAGATAAAGGGCTATACCTTTGCAACCTTAATTGTGTGGTATTGGTGAAAAAGAAGTTTGCATATTTTATTGTTATGTGAGCATAGCACTAGAAGTATACATGAATCGGATAAAATCTGCAATCCGATCCAATCTGATGCTATTGGATTCGATTAGTTTGGGTTTATCATCCTGATGGATCTGATTGGATTGGAATTTTTCAAATAAGTTAAAGTATGAATTATATCAGATCTTTACCAAAATCCAATCATATCTAATCCATTAAAATACACACACAAATAAACACATATATATGTAACAGACATATATACAAACATATACACATACACATACATATACATACATACATGCATGCATGCATGCATGCACACACATATGTAATATCTATTTGCACCCATTTCGAATCCACATAATGCCATAATCAATGACATTCATCTCATCTTTTCTTATACAAATCATGTATACAAGTCCTCTTGCAACAACCCTCTCTTCTTTTTGAAAAAATGTAAAATATTTGAAATAATAAAATATGTCTATAACATGTAAAATTATAAACTCTATTCAGTTCTTTCCCTCACAGTTCCCTCTCCCTCTCATTTCACTCTTGAACGCCAATATTCATACCAGTTCCTTCTGAGTCCATTTTGATGTGGTCCTCCTACACAATGGTATTCCCCTCCAACACAACGCCATCGTCCCCTCCCTCGTGATGTCATTGCAAGTCTCACACAACGTCGTCTTCCTCCTATGCGATATCATTTGTCCTCAATATGATGTCACTCATCTAATTTTCGTTAAAAGAAAATAGATTTCAAATAGTTTTCGGGTACGTTTGATTGTTATTCTTGACTCTTTTGCTTACTTTTTGCTTTCTCTAACTTGTAACCTTATCTTAGGGGTGAAATTGGATCAACTATATGATCAAATGTACTACATTAATCTAAGAATAAATAAGCATTACTTCAATTCATTTTATTTTTAAATTGATATATCATTTTGATTAATGTTTTCATAAATTTTGCATGTTTCGACATTAGGTATAATCTTACAAATAAATTCTATTTTAAGTCTATTTTAAATGAGAGGCGTGTTACCCAACTAATGGGATACATTTAAGTTGGTTTTGTCTTGTATACTCGATCGCATATGAATGTTCTATGATTATCTGTTGCTATTGGTATATTATAGAGCCTTGAAAGGTGTTCTTGGGAGTTATTAGCTTTCGCATAGCTTAATAGGCTAACTTAATTATGGACTTCATTAATATCCAGCCATTGAGATAACTTTTTTGTTATTCTAACTTGTTTTTGTATCCTTGTTTAGTAAATTATGTTGTTTTTAGTTGAATCATTTGTTGAAAATTAGTTGTAAAATATACACTAATGCATCATTTATAAAAATAAACTTAAATTCCACACTCAATACAATCCTTTAGTTTGATTGTATGATCTCAAAATTTTTGTAGTGGACTAATGGAATTCTTCAACTTTAATTTGATCGTGTAGCCATTAAATATTCTTTTCCTTACATCACTTCATGTATCAATTTTAAGACATAATTCAAATATCGAGGAGTAATGCGTTATAAAGTACAAACATGAGAGGGTAGAATATTGAGCAGGAAAATGTTAGTGTAAAAATCCGATCCAAACAGTAATCTGGTGGATTAGATTGGATATAAATATTTGATGGACTAGATTGGATTCAAAAAAATAAAAATCTATTAAGGTTGGATTGGACATATATTGAGCTAAAATCCGATCCATGTGCACATCTATATAGCACCACACTTTTCGATGCCTTCCCGTGATCTATTTTGTTTCGTTTCTCGTGCTCCTTCTATTTTTCTCTTGACATTGAAGATGGAGAATTGGGGTGATTTTTTTCGAACTTTGCGAACTCATTGATAACAGTTCGCTAGAGTCGGTTTACGACTTTTAAAAGAGAAAGTTATTGATGTAGAAAGCTGCAATCTGGATCCTAATTCCGATCAAACAAATTCGGTTTTCTAAAGAAAACCTACACTATTTTTTTATCCAGGTAAGTGTGCCTGGAGGCAGAATAGAATGCTTTGATTTTTTTAAGGAAATATTTTTGTGATTTGTTTTTATCTCTTCTGAAAGCGATCAAAGGAAATATACACTTTTTATTGAATTTTTATTTTTAATTTTTTTATTTGATTTTAATCTTTTCCAATTTTTATTTAATTTTCAAAGTGATATTTTTCAAAAGATTTATTTATTAAGTAATAGGTGGAATATAGGTAAATATAGGTGATACAATATAATAAGTAAAAAGCCGAGCAACGGCCTCGAACAAGCACACGAAATCAAAACGGAATCGAATTGCGATGAATTAAAACATGATAAAAACACGATAAAAACACATGTAAAATTGATGAAAACTCGCAGAGGTAGTTGTGTAACTACCCCAAGAAAATCTACGAAAATAAGGTCAAAAGTAGGTACAAAAATCCCGTACAGCCCAGGGGTATAAGCATAACAAAAGTATTAAAATGTTCTGCAAAATGGTCCTTACAGGGACTATTCTGAAAAGAAAATAAAGAGTTTTACATTTAGGTCCCTGTCTTGCTCCCTGTGTTCGTACTCTCTGCATACTTGCTTCTATACACCTTGTTTGTAGAGTTAAAAATAAATTTTAGCTTCACCATTTGCTTGTCATTTCTTGATATCTATTGTTTGGTTAATTATTGATTAATTAGGGATTTTTAGCGGTCACCGCAGCGACCTTCGTATTCCCACCTTGTGTGGAATACTAGACCGCAGAAATTCCTAATTATCAAATGGCGTCGTTGCCGGAGAGCAACAGCGAGTAGTTCATATTTTTGATTGATTGTGATTCGTTGTATACAATTGCTTGTTTATCTCTCTTATTTTTTATAGATATTGTTGAGCTTTTCTGACCATCTCTTTTTGTCTTCTTGCGAGGGACCGCGGAGCGAGGCAGATCGCCTACGGGATCCGGAGCAACCTTGGGAAGCGGAGCCAGATGTTCTTAAGCCAAGCCGGCAGGGGAGAGCGGGAGACTTGAGAGAGAGTGATTAGATTAGCTTTTATTTTATTTGGTGAGAGAGTGATTATTAATTTGTAATAATACAGGACTTGGACTCTCAGACACTTCGGGCCTAATTGCCAGGTTTATGTTCACCTGGGGGCCCACCGTGGATTTTATCGTGTTTTCCGCAGTCATTTTTCGGTTTTGTTTTCATTTTTATTTCGCTTGTGGTTTAAGCCCTTATGATTTAGGCCTTTGCTTGATCGAATAGATTAGGTCCAAACACACTAATAACCTTTGCATGCACCTATATATCGTATTTGGACTTAGTTTAATTAAACAGTTGACTTGCCACTTTTGGATCCGCCGCGCTGCGAGCTCATCCCGCCAAGCGCTTCTCCTGAACTCGATGTGTCGAGAGCAGGAGGGGTGAGCCTAGACCGGACTTTAGGATTGATGGTTGGTGGTTGACTTGTGGTTCTTCACGTAGCAATTGCCTGCCTTAGGACGATTTCCGCTTGCATACCGGCATGTAGTTTAGGTTTATAAATTTCTGCTTTGCATCCCGCATGGAGAGAGCTGGGATTCACTATAAGTCCTCTATCTTTGCATCCATCATTTAGGCACAAAGGTGAGATTTCCATCTTGGTGCCGACTTGCATTGGCTTTTTCGACTCTATTCTCCCTCTGTTTTTGGACAAAGTAGGAATCAAGAAAAAACAAAAACGTTAGGCGCTTGTTTGAATCTACTCAAAAGAAGCGATAACACCAAAAAAATTAAAAAAGGGACTGCCAAGAAAACTTTGACCTAAATAAAATTGGTAATTGGACTCATTGATTGGGGAGAGTCACACCCTCACTTATTTTCAGGTTGTATGGGAAGGTCTCCTTCCAAGTGAGCAGAGTGCTTTGTAAGGATTAGAGCCAAAATCCCAACTTGTGGATGCCTTGTGTATCGCCTGGATTTCCAAAGTATTGGCGCTATTATCGTACGTAGGCGAGTAGGGTTGGTCGCCTTTGGTGACTCACTATTGTGTGAGCATCGACCTTCTCCGAAGTACCGAGCATAGGCCACGCTTTCACGGGTGTGTCTGTCTCACTGTCTGCGTTCGAGTAGGATCTTGCACGCTCACGTGTGATTCCGTTGCGAGCGAGATCCGAAGTATCGATTTCGCCTATCGGCTTCCTCCCTCTTCTTCTTTGGATGAGTAGGGATCCAGGAAGGGTTACAAGGACCTCAAAAAGTGCAAGCTACAGGTTACACAGGAGGAGGACAAGTACGGGAATACTCTTCCGGCAATACTCTCTCTCCTTTAGGCATAGCGCTCTAAGGACTCGTGATAAGATAAAATTCCTGAATTCAAGCTAAAATTGACAAGATAAAAGCCGAACCTTCACGACTTCATGTGTTGAGTTGGTGAATTCCCCCTATTTTGTGTTTGATTGCTAGCTGGTTTAGGTCAAGATCAAAAACACTGCACACTTGTGCGCAATTTTGCTTCTCCCTTCTTTCTTCTTCATTTTGCAACCTTGCTCTTCCCGAATAATCAAGATGATAGGACGGAGATCTCTTAGGCGGACTTTGTCGGCGCCGCTATCCAGCACTCCTCCTCATTCATCTAGGACGACCTCGGAGAGTCTGCTCTCCAAGCCCGAGTTCACTTCCACCATGTTCCCCCTCGACCACCCTTCTCATCCTCCTTCCATCAGTCCAAGAATTTTAGAATTTAGTGCATCACATAGATCGGAGCATTTGACGGCACCTGAAATGGGTTCTTTTGCTTTTTCAGAGAACCCAGACATGGCTGACAGAGGTGAGCATCACTACAAAAAAAGGCGGGATTAGCGTGCACAGCTCTTCATGCACTAGGCCAGCACATGTGCTCGCCCCTTAGTGGGCGAGCACAAGAAGAGCACATGTGCTCGCTGATTTAGCCAAAAATAGGTGGTCTTAAGTTCAACACAAAGCGTGAACTCAGTCGGTGTATTGACCACTCTAAATCTGGATTAAATCAACAGTTAACCCACAATAAAGATCAATAAATTAGAACTAATGTGGAGTTAAAATTTATTTTTAACTCTGCACAAATGGTGTATAGTGTCAAGTATGCAGAGAGTTCGAACACAGGGAGCAAGCAGGGTAGTTCAAACAAGTGTGCACAAGTATGTGTGTGATGTGTCTACACTAAGCAAGCAAGCAAATACAATTTTTGTGGGTTTTTAATTTTTAATTTTTAATTTTTTTTATTTTTAATTTAATTTTTAATTTTGTATTTTGATTATTAATTTTCTGATTTTTATAATTTTATATTTTATATTTTTCTTTTTCTTTTTCAATATTGGAATTTAAAGACAATGGAATAAAAGACAAGGTAAAATATTTATAAAACTAAATAAAAATTACCAAAAATTCAGAAATAAATTGTTTTTGATATTTTTATGATTTTCTACTGTTTTTGTGATTTTTGGTGATTTTTCAAGGTGTTTTTGGTATTTTTAATTACTGCAATAAGTCAAAACAGTGAAATAAGAGCTGGCTGTGAATAAAATAGGATTTAAAAATAGCAACCAGTACTCAAAATTTTTCACACTATTTTTCAAATAAAAGGAATAAAATAAGGAACAAACAGAACCTGAGTTTGTATTTTTTAGAGTTTTCCTTGATTTTATATATTTTTTTGAAGTTTTTGAGTGTTTTAATATTTTTAGTGTTTTTCTTTTAAGATTTTTAATGATTTTTGGACTGAAACTAAATTAAGTTAAAATAGACATAATTTTTTTGGAATTTTTTGAAGTGTTTTAATATTTTTTTGGTATTTTCTAAGCTAGACAGTACACAAAAAGCATGTTTTTGATTTTTAATAAATATAAAAATAAAATAAAATCAAAAACTAAAATGATAGCGTCAAAGTACACGTGTCCAGGAGCTCAACCCTATTTTTGTGGAATTTTTGGATTTAAAATGATAGTTTAAATAATTAGAACAAGCATCCAGAGATTAACAGGCCTGGCAGGGATATTTAAGCAAATAGTCAGGAATACAGGGGGTTTTAAGCAATTTTTCCGTAAAGTTTTAAACTAAATATGCAACTTGCTGGACTAAAAGTAATTGCCAAAAGCCGCAGGGGCTTTCTTGCAAAACTTCCCAGGCTCACGCGCGTCGCACGCGCGCCTGGGAAGGGCACGAGTGCGAAAACCCAAAAGTTGGGGGCTGAAGTGTAAAATAGCCAGAAAGCTTTGAACTGCAACGAAACGTTTAAGTACTACAATTAAATACAAAAACTGGCTGGGGTCCACTTGCAAAATGCCTAGACACACGTGACAAGCACGTGCGCCAGGCGGGGACCTGAAAGCAAATATGCAAAAGTGCGGGGTATGATTTGTAAATATTACATAAATTAAACAACAACCAATGAAGGATTATGTGTCAGAGGTTAAATGCAAAAAGTTGCGGGTAGAAAACAAAATTACCCACAAAGGGGGCACCATCCAACGGCCTGGGCAACCCCACTTGAACACGTGTCGCCTCGAGATGGTCCGATACCCCTTCAAAATCTACGGCTCAGATTAGATGGTGATGCTCAATCGAACGGCTGGCCGTGGGAGTGATCCAAGGGTTGCTGTAGCTCGCCAAGAACGGGGGCGAGATCGACAGTGCGAAGGGATCCAACAAGAACAGAGGAAGAACAGCTGTGAGCTGAACTTCCTCCGTCGATGATGGGCTCCCTCCAACGTTAGAGCTCCTCCAAAATGCCCTAGACAACACTTGGGAGCCTCCTCGAACGATTGGCGGCTTCAAAATGGCGGGTCGCTCGCCGGAGCGCCGCCGTAGAGTTGATGAAGGGAGGCGGCTCCAGGAAGGTCGGACCTCAACAAAACTGACCCCAGATGAGGTCCTCCTCGCACCTGGTACCTGCAATCAAAGCGCACGGCAGCAGACGGTCGTCCCAGAGCAAGCACGAGCAAACTAAATAGTGAATGGCGTGAAAATGAGCTCGCCGGAGCTTGCTCCGGCGAGGTGGCGGCGTAGGTGATTGAATGGATAACGAGCGAAATGGAGGGTGGCAATTGAGTCTATAACCTAAGGCAAGTTAAACAAAGCAAAAAAATGAAGAAGAAATGGACCTCGAGGGTTAGGAGCCCAAGGTAGAGACCTCACGGCCGCGAGGCCGGAGATGGGGTTGGAAGCACGCCGCTGAACTTGGTGGTTCACCTCGACAAGGTAGAGGGTCTTCCCTCTGTCACAGGGGACCCCATCGTAAGCCCTCGGAGGGAGTTGTTCAGGCTAAAGCGGTTCAAAGGAGGAAGGGATGAAAGGGGGCTGGTTTTGAACATGGCCGAGTGGGCACCTTCAACGAGGCGCACAAGGCGGTGCAGCGCTCCAAAAGCCAAACTAAACATGGGGCGAGTATCCTTGATAGTCGAGCAACATATTTGCTGAAGAAATCATCATGAAAAAGTGAAAGCCTTGGCCTCGAAAAAAGGGTGGAAACGGGTCAAAACGCAGCTCTGACACAGCCCAGGTGTTGGGCAGAGAGTTGACCGAGGTCAACTCTCCTAGCCCCCTGGTTGGTCCACGTGGACCAACCAGGAAAAACCTGGAGAAAAAGATTTCTAAAATCAAATTAAAATAGCAAACGATTTTATTGATTTTTAATTATAAAATGAAAAATGTTTATTATTTTATGAGTTAATTTATGGTGATTTTTATTTATTTTTATGAGACGTATTTTTACAAGTTTGCATTTATGCCCTTTATAGTATATATATCTATATATTTAAGTATTCTATTTTTATTTAGGTATTTTTAATGTTATTATTTTTATTTATGATTTTATAAAATTATAAAATACTTTTATCTACACAAATATATTTTTATTTTAATTTTATGAGTTATTTTGTATATTAAATAAAATATAAAGGTATCATGTATAGGTATGGATATAGGTAGTGTACCTATGTATTCTATATATGTTCATTTTTATTTTTATTTTTCTTTGCATTTTTATTCTGATTTTAATATTCACAATTATTATAAGTAATATTTACAACATTATAAAAATGTAATAATATAAAAAAAATAAATAATTAATAAATTGAATAGTTTAATATGTACACTTATACAATGTGGGTCCAAAATTCAACTTTCAAACCGTAGCTCCGCCAAATGCGAAACCACCGCCATTAATTAGCTTATTTTCTTCTATATACAATTAAATGTGATTATGCTGCATTTGGATTTGTCAGTTGTGAGATACGGGTCTGGGAAGTTGGGATTCTGGATTCTTATTCAGACCATAACTTTTTATCCGTATATTATTTTTCTGTGAAATCAATTTTGTATTTTTCTTTATTAAATTATCTACAATTTTCATGTACAAAGTTTCTTTATTTGATGTATAAAAAGTGGAATCAAAAATAGGTCCCAAAATGACTAAAGAATGAATATAATTTTATAGGTATTTATACTGTATTTTGGCCCTTATCTCCCCCTACTTTATTCCTTGTCGACCTATTCATCAAGATGCCTAGGTCTCGGGGGTTTTGGGTCATAAAATATTTACAATATTTTATTCTTTTTCTTTTCTTTATTTATTCTATAATTTTGGCCTTAATTACAGTATTTTAGACACTATCTGAATGCACATGCATGAATGCTAAGATGCTCTATTTAAGGGTATTTACAGGCATTTGCTAGGGTTTTTAGTGCCAAAATGATAGAATAAAGATGATGAAATGTGGATTCATCATCCCCCTATACTTTACCTTTGCTAGTCCCTAGCAAACACTTATGCAATAAGTGCAAAAAAGAAACAGAAAGAAAAGAAAAAGAAGAAACTTGGATTGTATTTGATTATCAAACTTGTCTTCGCAAAATCAAAGTTTGGAGCTTAAGTCAGACCTTTGGACTTTTAGTGCAGGCGGAACCTTAGTGAGAACCGTGTTTGAAATTCAACAGTCCTTGAGAATCCCAAAACTCTATCCAAGTCTCCTCAATAGCCAGGTCAGAAATACTTCAACCCATACGCAAACTCTTACGACTATGAATCTGACTTGTACAGTGTAAGTGATGGTGGCTCTCCCCAACTAGAATGACAAAGAAACTGACTTCTCCAGTACGACAACCCAATGATTCCCCAATCCAATGACTCCATCCTCGAGGAGCGGGGTATTCCCTTCTAAGTTCAAGTGGCAACCAGCTCAAGAGGAGGAGGTGAAGAGAAGAATGGACGGTAGCCAGTGTAGCTACCTATCCCGGGATGCAAGACCAGTGTAGTCAAGTCATCCTGCTGCAGGCTCACATATTTGACTTTGGAACTCAAGCTTGCTTATTAACTTTGTGCATACTTGCAGGCTTTTTATTTTTGTACATGCCTGAACCTTTTTTTTGTTTTGAATACTATATACAGCAGCATTTACATAAGGAGTTTTTCCTCTTGAGCCAGTAGACTATCCCTCTTTTGAAGCTTTATCGCAACCCACAGCCTCCTGTCTTTAGACTTCCTAATCACTGGACGGGTTGGGGTGCACTTCCCTCCCTAGAGGAGGACAAGTGTTTCCACTTGTGTGCGTCTCATACCGGCAAATCCAATCCCCTCACCACTCCAACTGAGTTGAGCCATGTGGAAGGTGCAGGTGTCCAAGTTAGGTCATTATCAACAAGAATCGTGCGTGTGCTCCGAAATATTCTACTTAGGCAGTCAAGAATCCATTGAACCAAGTCCCGTGATCCTCAAAGAATTAAGTCAAGTAGACCTGAAGTACCTCAAACCCAGTTCCTATAAGGTTCCTGTTATTAGGTAGATTTTAAGGTCCAATCAAGCTCCAATCTCCGGATTTTACTTAGACTTGTTCAACTATCAAACTCAATCCGAAAAATGCTCATGCTATGCAATGCAATGCAGAAAATATTTTTGTGATGCAATTTTCAAAGATTTTGAACTTTTTTAGAGATTTTTTTGAAAACATGATCATGATGCATATGCAGATGCATTTTTTGTATTTTTCAAAAAGATTTTTCGAATGTTTTTGGATTTTAATTTTGCAAATGTTTTTGGGATTTTTTTTTTGAAAACAAAAAGATTTTGGCTGAAAAACTAGGTTAAAATATGTACACGGGAGTGCTTCTTATATATACAAGAAGTGGATTTTAAGGATTTACAAGGGTAAGTGATCAATTTTATACATATATATAGGTATATATAGTGGATTTTGGTGTGATGTAAATATTCCTCAAACTTATTTGACACAAGCTTTTCACACAATTTTTGAAAACTATAGTCCAAAATAATTTTTACAAACATTTTTGCAATCATTTACACACATTTGAAAATCATTTTGCAAAGGCTTTCAAAACAGTATATATAGGTTTTTCAAAACATTTTTGCAACCATTTTTCAAACCATTTGCAAATCATTTTTCAAACATTTTATTTCACACAAAGAAAAGAAATTTTACAATCCACACAATTTCACACAGGTTGAAAACATGTAACAAAATATTTTCAAAATAGTTTTCAATAAATGTTCACAAAGATTTTCAAACTATTTTTCAAACATTTTGCAAAAAAAACATTTTCACCTGATTTATTAATCAGTAAATACAAAAAGAATTTGAGGAATAACCACATCTTTTTATTAAAGATTTTTAATGAATTTTAAAGAATAATTAGCCATATTATTAAGAAAATACGAAAGTACGAGTTATGGCTAAAGTATATACGCAGTATATACGACCCCCCTATACTTAGGTTGAGCTATGTCCTCATAGATCGGAGAGAACAGAGAAGACATAACTCGTACTAAGTATAGATAAGTCTAAATAATAAAGGAACAAATGAATCAAACGAATGAGAAGTTGACCGTCCCCCCTATACTTAGGATCAAATAATCCTAAGTATAGTAGACTGTACACAACGCAGGGAGGGTCAAGGGTGGGAATGAACAGATCGTACTCAGATTGTCTCCCCCTATACTTAGGGTAGGATATCCCTAAGTATAGACAAGAAGAGGAGACAACGGAGAGGATCGAAAAGGATAGAGAAACTCTGGGTGCACGCCTCCCTATACTTAGGACAAAGTACATCCTAAGTATGGAAAACTGTCTACAAGGGCGGCACCTTTTTGATAGATGAAGAAGAGAGAAAAGGAAAAGAAGAAAAGAAGAAAAGAAGAAAAGAGATCTGAAGATGGATGGAGAGATCCTGAGTATATACACATCACTCCCCCTATACTTAGGGTAAAAGAAGCCCTAAGTATAGGCAACAACAGGAGTGATGACACGGACGAAGAATGAACACTCAACTCGTCTACCCCTCCTATACGTAGGACAAGGTACGTCCTAGGCAAGGCAAACACGAGAAATAGGTAGACGAGCAAAAACGGGAGATAGAAAGAGTCACAAGAGAGAATCTACAACATAAAAGGGTGATCATCAGAAGGTGGAAAGCAAAACTTCTTGCGGGACCGCTGAGGGATAGATCTGATATGATGTATGTCGACATCGGGGTCCACAGTGGACGGAGGCCGATCAGGGTCGACACGGTGAAGGCCCTCAGTGGAATCAAAACGGAAAGGGACGAACTGATCGATGGAAGCAGTCGCTCGGTTCTCCCTTGGTGTTCCTATGGTGTGAAGACACAGACTGGTGAGTGGAAGAAGTACGACTAAGTCCGGCCTTGGAAGTCTCGCAGATGTCAAAGTGAAATGGGACAAACTCACTATCCTCGGAAGAAGTGTAATCTGAGTCGTCCTACGAGTCCTCGTCCAGGTCAAAATCAAAATGAACGAAATCATCTGTGGAAGTATACGAACTCTGTTCGTCCTCTATAATCTCAACCGGATCATCTTTCTCATCAAAAGGCCCAAATTTCTGAAGAAAAGTGATCAAATCAACTTCGGCCTCTGGCTCATCAGAATCAACATGGACAGGAGTGGACTCATCAGTGGAAGTAGTCAAAACAGGTTCGTCCTGTCTAGTCTTACATGGGTCATTTGTTACCTTATGAGGTCTCTCAAAGTAATGGGCAACATCATAAACATCCTCAATTATCTTGTCATCTGCCCCCCGCTCAAATGGTTCAATCACATAAATACTCTGGATCTCATCAACACATCGCCACACACCAGGAGGAGGATTAGTGAGGTCCATTCTTTCCGACTTCCTTCCCTTTCGGGGGATCCGTCGGGTCTTATCAGGGGTCGCTAAGGAAGTATCTTTAGTAGCATCAGGTAGGTCACAGACCTCAGAGTCATCTATAATCGGTGAAGGTGCATCAGGTGCAGGTCTCTGGTCAACTGTGGGTGTGGTGATCAACACTTCGCTCTTGTCAACAGGACGGAAGCGAATCTCTCCTGATCCATAGTCGATAACGACCCTCGCAGAGGCGAGGAATGGTCGTCCCAGGATGATTCGAGACGGCTCTCCTGTGGAGTTCTCCATGGGCAACACGACAAAATCAACATTGTGGCTCGTGCCCTGAATAGAAATGACGACGTTTTCAAGGATACCCTTCGGCCTCTTGATAGATCCATCAGCAAACTGAACGATCATCCTGGTCTTCTTAAGAGGCCCTAAGTGAAGAGACTGTACCAGCGAGAAGGGTAATATGCTAATAGATGCACCGCCGTCTAGGAGAGTGCGATCACATGTATAGTCAGAGATGGTGCAAGTGATGAAAGGTGTAGCTGTGTTCTTCTTCTTGGGAATGGGATGGTGTGTGATGGCGAGGGCAGTGGCCATGGTCAGAATATGACGCTCAGATCTGCTCCTCCGCTTTCTCTTCTTGGGAAGAGGGGCAGATAATCGGGTCATGGCCTGCTGAAGTGGGGCACGGATAATCTCATGAATGGCAGCCACCACTTCGGGTTCAGTCAATATTTTTTTGAATTTTTGGACTTCCTCCATACAAGGGAAGAAGTCGGAATCAGCATATATACGAGGCATGCCAAGAGCAGTCTATACAGCGGCATCCTTGGGGTCAAAGGTGGGACTGGATGTGAATGGGTGTGTGGTCAAGGGTTCTGGCAAGTGGTCTCTCTCCTCAAAATCTTGATCAACCAAGTGTCTCCCGAAATCTTTTTGGATTTTTAAATTTTTCTCATTTTTTTGTATTTTGGGCGATTGCAAGCTCCCATGATTTCCTACAAGTGAAGTAGTATCCCCGACGAAAGGAGCATTAATCTGATTCTTCCTCAAGAAGGCAATATCATCATTCATCAAATCAATGCGCTTTGTCATCCGATTCAAGATATCACTCATAGAGATCGAGGGAGGTGACTCCATCAGGTCAGACTCGGGTGGATGTGACGGTGGAGATGGATAATACACAGGTGGGGGATGATGTGGGTAGAAGTCCGAGTCGTGATACTGTGGCTGAGGCGGGTATGTACAAAAATCAGAAAAAAAAGGAGGAGGGTCCTCTTGATAAAAGGGAGGTGGACTGGCTGGAGCAGGCGAGGAATCCGCAAAGTCCGGATAAAAAGCGCGCCAGGGGTCCATCTCAAAAACAAAAGGAAGATGATTCGAGGGAGCACAACGGTCAAGTCAAGAGAGTTAAGAAGAAGGCGCAAATGCACAGAGATGATCTAGGACACACACGAAACAATCACAAACAAAAATGAAACACGACAAACCCTCAATTCACCTACTCAACTCGGTAGAGACCGTAAAATGCGGTCTTTTAATCTTGTCTGTTTTAGAGTTAGGTGAGAAGTCAAAGATTGCACAAACACTTGGGGGGCTTGATGGGATTTGGGCACTATCCTTAGTGTGTGTGCGAGCAAGTAAAAGCGAAGACAATGAGGGGATTACTCGCCCCAAGACAAGATTTTTCTTTTTGATCGGTTTTAGGGTCAAGTAATATTAGCAGTCCCAATTTTATTGGTTATCACTTTTTTTGAATTTTTAATAAGAAATGCACGCGCCTAACGAGGATTCAATTCCTTTAAGATCCTAGGTTGGCAAAATCAGAGGTAGAGAGGCGGAAAAGCAATGCAAGCAATCAAAACGATGATGGATGCTAAAGCGTAAATGCTCACCTTGCCTCCAGGTTCTACATGCAAGGATGCTCAACAGAATTGAAACCTATCTATATGCAAATGCAAAAACCGATGAAATCGCCCTAAGTTTCAGAAATTGCTATTATCGTGAAGAACCACAAGCTGACCACCAACCCTCAATCCTAATGTCCGGTCTAGGCTCACCCCTCCTCTGCTCAACACATTTGAGTTAGGAGAAAGCGCTTGTGTGGGAATGAGCTCGCGGCGCGTGGATCGAAAGCTAATGATCAACTGTTTAAGATTTTGACTAAGTCCAAACGAAACTATAGGTACATGCAAAGTATTAGGTGTTTGGCCTTAGTCTATCGCAAGCAATCCTAGAACTAGGGGCTCAATCACACAAAATAAATAAAATCGAAAAACAAAACAAAATAAAAAGAGAATGCGAGAAAACACGAAAAAGCCGTGAAAAGCACGACGAGCCCCCAAGTGAACAATCACTTGGAAATTAGGCTCAAGAGTCCAAGTCCGGGTGTACCTGTATTATTACAATAAATTGTCTCTCTCTCACAATAAATTACAAGAAATAAATGCAAGGAAATAGATGCTAAGGAGTTGTCTTGCAAAATCCTCCAAGTCTTTCTTCGTGCTAAGCTAAAGCCGCTTCACGTGGGTGCCAAGGTGCTCCAAGAGGGGCTCCTCCCTCGATCCGCGTACCTCGCACGGAATCCAAACAAGGAGAGTGGTTAGACAATTCAAAAGATATATAAAAAATAAGGAAAATAAAACAAGCAGAAATAAAAGCCGCAAAGGTAGGCAAATAATCACAACACACGCAAAAACTCGAACTACGTGTTGTTGCTCCCCGGCAACGGCGCCATTTGATTTAGCCAAAAATAGGTGGTCTTAAGTTCAACACAAAGCGTGAACTCAGTCGGTGTATTGACCACTCTAAATCTGGACTAAAATCAACAGTTAACCCACAATAAAGATCAATAAATTAGAACTAATGTGGAGTTAAAATTTATTTTTAACTCTGCACAAATGGTGTATATTGTCAAGTATGCAGAGAGTTCGAACACAGGGAGCAAGCAGGGTAGTTCAAACAAGTGTGCACAAGTATGTGTGTGATGTGTCTACACTAAGCAAGTAGGCAAATACAAGTTTTGTGGGTTTTTAATTTTTAATTTTTTTATTTTTAATTTAATTTTTAATTTTGTATTTTGATTTTTAATTTTCTGATTTTTATAATTTTATATTTTATATTTTTCTTTTTCTTTTTCAATATTGGAATTTAAAGACAATGGAATAAAAGACAAGGTAAAATATTTATAAAACTAAATAAAAATTACCAAAAATTCAAAAATAAATTGTTTTTGATATTTTTATGATTTTCTACTTTTTTGTGATTTTTGGGGATTTTTCAAGGTGTTTTTGGTATTTTTAATTACTGCAATAAATCAAAACAGTGAAACAAGAACTGGATGTGAATAAAATAGGATTTAAAAATAGCAACCAGTACTCAAAATTTTTCACACTATTTTTCAAATAAAAGGAACAAAATAAGGAACAAACAGAACCTGAGTTTGTATTTTTTAGAGTTTTCCTTGATTTTATATATTTTTTTGAAGTTTTTGAGTGTTTTAATATTTTTAGTGTTTTTCTTTTGAGATTTTTAACGATTTTTGACTGAAACTAAATTAAGTTAAAATAGACACTAGGTAATTTTTTTGGAATTTTTCGAAGTGTTTTAATATTTTTTTGGTATTTTCTAAGCTAGACAGTACACAAAAAGCATGTTTTTTATTTTTAATAAATATAAAAATAAAATAAAATCAAAAACTAAAATGATAGCATCAAAGTACACGTGTCCAGGAGCTTAACCCTATTTTTGTGGAATTTTTGGATTTAAAATGATAGTTTAAATAATTAGAACAAGCATTTAGAGATTAACAGGCCTGGCAGGGATATTTAAGCAAATAGTCAGGAATACAGGGGGTTTTAAGCAATTTTTCCGCAAAGTTTTAAACTAAATATGCAACTTGCTGGACTAAAAGTAATTGCCAAAAGCCGTAGGGGCTTTCTTGCAAAACTTCCCAGGCTCACGCTCGTCGCACGCGCGCCTGGGAAGGGCACGAGTGCGAAAACCCAAAAGTTGGGGGCTGAAGTGTAAAATAGCCAGAAAGCTTTGAACTGCAACAAAACGTTTAAGTACTATAATTAAATACAAAAACTGGCTGGGGTCCACTTGCAAAATGCCTAGACGCACGTGACAAGCACGTGCACCAGGCGAGGACCTGAAAGTAAATAAGCAAAAGTGCGGGGTATGATCTGTAAATATTACATAAATTAAACAACAGCCAATGAAGGATTATGTGCCAGAGGTTAAATGCAAAAAGTTGCGGGTAGAAAACAAAATTACCCACAAAGGGGGCACCATCCAACGGCCTGGGCAACCCCACTTGAACACGTGTCGCCTCGAGATGGTCCGATACCCCTTCAAAATCCACGGCTCAGATTAGATGGCGATGCTCAATCGAACGGCTGGCCGTGGGAGTGATCCAAGGGCTGCTGTAGCTCGCCAAGAACGGGGGCGAGATCGACGGTGCGAAGGGATCCAGCAAGAACAGAGGAAGAACAGCTGTGAGCTGAACTTCCTCCGTCGTTGATGGGCTCCCTCCAACGTTAGAGCTCCTCCAAAACGCCCCGGACAACACCTGGGAGCCTCCTCGAACGATTGGCGGCTTCAAAATGGCAGGTCGCTCGCCGGAGCGCCGTCGTAGAGTTGATGAAGGGAGGCGGCTCCAGGAAGGTCGGACCTCAACAAAACTGACCCCAGATGAGGTCCTCCTCGCACCTGGTACCTGCAATCAAAGCGCACGGCGGCAGACGGTGGTCCCAGAGCAAGTACGAGCAAACTAAATAGTTAATGGCGTGAAAATGAGCTCGCCGGAGCTTGCTCCGGCGAGGTGGCGGCGTAGGTGATTGAATGGATAACGAGCGAAATGGAGGGTGGCAATTGAGTCTATAACCTAAGGCAAGTAAAACAAAGCAAAAAAATGAAGAAGAAATGGACCTCGAGGGCTAGGAGCACAAGGTAGAGACCTCACGGCCGCGAGGCCGGAGATGGGGTTGGACGCACGCCGCCGAACTTGGTGGTTCACCTCGACAAGGTAGAGGGTCTTCCCTCTGTCACAGGGGACCCCGTCGTAAGCCCTCGGAGGGAGTTGTTCAGGCTAAAGCGGTTCAAAGGAGGAAGGGATGAAAGGGGGCAGGTTTTGAACATGGCCGAGTGGGCACCTTCAACGAGGCGCACAAGGCGGTGCAGCGCTCCAAAAGCCAAACTAAACATGGGGCGAGTATCCTTGATAGTCGAGCAACATATTTGCTGAAGAAATCATCATGAAAAAGTGAAAGCCTTGGCCTCGAAAAAAGGGTGGAAATGGGTCAAAACGCAGCTCTGACACAGCCCAGGTGTTGGGCAGAGAGTTGACCGAGGTCAACTCTCCTAGCCCCCTAGTTGGTCCACGTGGACCAACCAGGAAAAACCTGGAGAAAAAGATTTCTAAAATCAAATTAAAATAGAAAACGATTTTATTGATTTTTAATTATAAAATGAAAAATGTTTATTATTTTATGAATTAATTTATGGTGATTTTTATTTATTTTTATGAGACGTATTTTTACATGTTTGCATTTATGCCCTTTATAGTATATATATCTATATATTTAAGTATTCTATTTTTATTTAGGTATTTTTAATGTTATTATTTTTATTTATGATTTTATAAAATTATAAAATACTTTTATCTACACAAATATATTTTTATTTTAATTTTATGAGTTATTTTGTATATTAAATAAAATATAAAGGTATCATGTATAGGTATGGATATAGGTAGTGTACCTATGTATTCTATATATGTTCATTTTTATTTTTATTTTTCTTTGCATTTTTATTCTGATTTTAATATTCACAATTATTATAAGTAATATTTACAACATTATAAAAATGTAATAATATAAAAATAATAAATAATTAATAAATTGAATAGTTTAATATGTACACTTATACAATGTGGGTCCAAAACTCAACTTTCAAACCGTAGCTCCGCCAAATGCAAAACCCCCGCCATTAATTAGCTTATTTTCTTCTATATACAATTAAAGGTGATTATGCTGCATTTGGATTTGTCAGTTGTGAGATACGAGTCTGGGAAGTTGGGATTCTGGATTCTTATTCAGACCATAACTTTTTATCCGTATATTATTTTTCTGTGAAATCAATTTTGTATTTTTCTTTATTAAATTATCTACAATTTTCATGTACAAAGTTTCTTTATTTGATGTATAAAAAGTGGAACCAAAAATAGGTCCCAAAATGACTAAAGAATGAATATAATTTTATAGGTATTTATACTGTATTTTGGCCCTTATCTCCCCCTACTTTATTCCTTGTCGACCTATTCATCAAGATGCCTAGGTCTCGAGGGTTTTGGGTCATAAAATATTTACAATATTTTATTCTTTTTCTTTTCTTTATTTATTCTATAATTTTGGCCTTAATTACAGTATTTTAGACACTATCTGAATGCACATGCATGAATGCTAAGATGCTCTATTTAAAGGTATTTACAGGCATTTGCTAGGGTTTTTAGTGCCAAAATGATAGAATAAAGATAATGAAATGTGGATTCATCACTCGCCCATGAGGGTCGCCGGTTTGAATGTTGTAGAGAGGTGCGATTTCCTATTCGGGTGTGCACATGTGCTCGCTTACATGTGCTCGCCCACTTGAATTTCTTTGCGCGGAATAATTTAGAGCCTTGTAAATTGCGGGCGAGCACTTGGTGACGGCCTGGCGAGCACTTAAGTGTGCTCGCCCAAACCCGTAAACAGAACCTCGCGGGGTCCTTCTTCCTTATTCTCACATGACTCTCCCCCAATTCCTTCCCTCCGGTGACCCGCCTCCCCTCCGCCCCGACACCGAAGCCCGTTGTTTTCGTATTTTGAGTAGATATACATCTACCATACAATATAATCCTTCATCCTTTATCTTTTTATAAGATTTCATTACATATTTGTATTGTTTGGATGGATTAGGATTTCATTTTTTTGTTGAATCTAGTGTTTGTTTTGATAGTTTAAATGTTTTTTAAATGTTTAGGATAATAGTAGATCACTATAGTGTTGAAATTTTGATTATGGTTGTGACAATAATATGTATAATTGTATGCCCTCTAAGTGTTCGATAAAATGCCTCAACCAAATTATGTTTACATTTTGTAAATTATAATTGATAAAATATCCATTACAACATCTGCATTAGTTAGTATTGTTAATTTTCTTAAAAAGATTAGTTATGAAATTTGTGAATAACATTAGTTAGTCAACTTCAATAATGTAGATATTAGATATGATGAACATCATTAATAACAGTTATAAAATTTCATATCATGTTGATATGAGATATGATATACACCAATGTTTCCTTTGTGATAATTTATTATCACATTAAATTCTACTTAATGTGACCAATTATATCGCATTAACTTATAGATAGGTTTATGATAAGTTCAAAATATTATTTATTAATTATTAGAAAATCGCACAAAATCCATCACATACAGTGTGTCCTTCCACACGGGGTGGTGTGTGGCCCTGCACAACGGGTGGCGTGTGCAACACATTGGAGGATTTTGATCACCGCTAACTGTGTTATATTTTTTTTATTTTTTCACAGAACTATTGGACTCACTTTGGGATGTTTATCCCAGACCAATGGTCGTGGATTTTGATGTTTGCAGGTTCGAAATTTTTTTGCAGGTACCTATTAACTCTTAGTGACCCAAGCACTGTATTAGGCACCAAATAAGGATCACACTTATCCCTATCCCCATCGTTAACCAGCCAAATATACGTAATTGCCCGGTTAATATAAATGAATAAATATTTTAAGATTATTTTATAGTCTCATTTGTAGCACATACAAATGTATGACGTAAAATGATCTTAAAGTATTACATTTATATTAGCTTTCCTTAGTTTGGAGTTCTCGGACTAAGGGGGTCCGTAAGGATTCAAATTTACTAAAAGGTGATCGGTGTCACAAGGTCTTTATTTCTTACGGAAATTCGGTTCATAACCCCTTCCTCTTCGGTATACCAAATCAATCATAGTTATTATTGAAATAATCACTAATATGATTATTTTGATAATTAATTAGGATTGATTTATGGGGTATACGGGAGAGGTGCAGGGTTATGCTGCCGAATTTTCGTTAGAAATAAAGATACTTGTGACAACGATCTTCTTTTAGTAAATTTGAATCCTTATGGACGGGCTAAAGTGATAACATAATTAATACACTTCTCTTCTCATCTTTTATCTCAATAATGTGATACGTTTAGATATCCTCAATTTCCTAGATTTGACATTTTAGATTATTTAATTCAGGTTCATCAATATGACCAATAGAGAATGGATGTACAACCGTGTAGTAGATGGACGTATAGCAGATGCCTTTCAAAGAGGTGTTAAGGAATTTATACAATTTGCTTACGCACAAGGTTCCCGTATTGTGGATTCAGATGGAACTATCTTGTGTCCATGTAAGAAATGTCATCTAATGAGGAAGACATCAGAAGATGAAACTCAGTTACATCTTTATAGAATGGGTTTCATGGAAGGATATCAGATTTGGTGGAGGCATGGTGAGAATTTCGAGGACAGTATGAATGATATGGAAGAAGCTGACAATATTAATCCCTTTACAGATATGGTTATGGATGTTGCGGGTCCAGAATTTAATGATACTTTGTTAAATGATGAGGAACCATATGGAGAGTCTGCAGAATTTTACGAGCTGTTGAAAAAAGCGGAAGAGCCATTGTGGTTGGGTTGCAAGACATATTCAAAACTTTCTACGGTCTCGGATCTTCTATCGATGAAGATGGAATATAATATGACCGATCGTAATTTTGATGCAATGCTGAGGATTATTAAGAAGATGTTACCAGAAGATGCAGAGTTACCTGATAATTATTACAAAACGAAAAAGATGATGCGGAAGATGGGTTTAGCAGAAGTTAAAATAGACTCATGTATAAATAACCATATTCTATATTACGGTGAACATCAACATTTACAACGGTGTCCTGAATGTAATGAGACAAGATATCAGACAGCTAGTAAGAGTGGAACAAAAATATCGAGAAAGATTCTACGTTATTTCCCGTTGACTCCGAGATTGAAACGACTATGTTATTGTAAAGAAACGGTGAAGTACATGACATGGCACGCGGAACATAAAGTCGATGAATATATGGAGCATCCATCCGAGTCTGATTATTGGAAAGAATTGATGTCAGCTTTTCCTACATTTAAGGATGAAAAGAGGAATTGCGTTATAGGTTTATGTACAGACGGGTTTAATCCTCATGGAAGAAGTAAAGATTACTCTTGTTGGCCAGTAATGACAACGCCATATAATCTACCCCCATGGTTATATAATAAGAGACAGTTTATGTTTCTTTCGCTGTTAGTACCTTGACCTACACATCCGGGAAAGTACATTGATGTTCCATTCCATTCTTTACTATTTGGACTAAATGTTTAACCTATTTTCTTATAGGTTTATGTTCTTTCTTAAAAGAAAGGTCCGAAACAAAAGTAAAGTTGAAGGATCTATAAGTTCACAATATATATATGAGGAAGTCGCAACATTCTGCGCAAGATATCTTCCAGAAGATGTGGAGACTATCCACAATAGATGCAGGAGGAATGAGACAATTTCTTCCGATGAAGAACCTTGTATCAGTATCTTTCGGCCATCCACTCATCTAATAGGCAAAGCAACTGAACGTTTCTTATCGAAACAAGAGAAGGATGCTGCAGAGTTATACGTATTAGACAATTGCGAGGAAATAACACCATATGTTCAGTAAGTATTTGAATTACTTTATGTATATATTCATCACAAGTAATGAATATGTTTCTCTTATAAATTTTAGGGAATTTAGACAGAAAATTATGGAGGAAAATCCTATGTATTCAGATGACGAAGTTTTGAGCACTTATAGGAACCAATTTCCAGCGTGGTTTAAAGACCGCTCAAAACAGTTGGACGGTGGTGATTTCTATTCTCATATTTTAAAAAATATAATAGAGAAGGACTTGTTTATAAGGTTCGATCATACAACTCTTGTTACAGTAATGTGTATCGTTTTCATACCTTAAATTCTGGTAAATATTTGACAACTCAAAATCATGGAGTGATGGTTCGTGGATCTTGTTATGAGGAAGATCATCTGAATTATTACGGAATTTTAAAGGAGATTATAGAAGCGGAATATAGTATACCAGGCTTGAATAAAGTAGTTCTTTTCTTGTGTGATTGGTATGAACCCAATGGAGGTGTAGTACTCGATAAAAGAAATAACATTGTCGACGTGGTGCAAAGGAAATTTATATGCAGATTTGAACCATTCGTCTTAGCATCTCAAGCAGATCAAGTATATTATCTCCCACAAATATCAAAGAAGAGAAAGAGCGTTGAAACAGTAACTGTTGTGAAGATAAATTCTCGAGGTTATATCTCCAATGATTCCAATAATAAGGAAGATGACATAGATGAAGCATTTACACCAACAAATGAAAGAATAGACTTAACAGAAGAAGTCCCAATTATGGAATCGATTGATTGGCTGATAATGAAGTTTTCTGTGTTGACTTACAAGATGATACAGACTCCAGAAATGATTACTCAGAAAACTCAGAAAACGAAGAAATATCCTTTAATCCCACCGAAATAAGTGATGAAGATTAATTGTAAGTTTTATTATACAATTATAATTGAATTAACTAAAATCTTAAGTAATAAATATGTAATACATCATTATTACAGTCATGGTAGGTTTTGGACGTGGCGGGGCGCATGAATCACATAGATCCAATCGTCCATCTTCCTCAGAAACACCTTCTTCCAGTAGGCAGCCCACCCCGGATGTTGTTCCTGATTAACAGTCCGACGAGGTTCGTCGGGTGATAGCTTACTACGAGTCTCTTGGTTATCCTCCGCCACCCTTTTATGTAGGAGGCTATGGAGAGCCATCTACCTCAGCAGCCCCTACAGGATTCCCAGTCTAGGTCCCCATATCAGCACGGACATCGATGGGTTCTGACTCTCCTTCTTCTGGACGGCCGAGCACATCCGTGCCTTTACCTACTATAGTTGGACAGACGTCGGAGTCCCACCCTTTGTTGGAGGTTACGGCTGATGGGAGGTAAAAATTTTATAGATTTTACCTTTAAATATTTTCCAAATTTTTATAAATTGTATCGAAGTTAAATTTTCTAGTAAATGCAGGGATTTTTTGAACAGCAACAGGGTGGCAAAGGAGATAACCAAAATAATAAAGACACACTTGACTTCCATGCAATTTAGATGGTGTCGCATCCCTGCTGCAGAACATGAGAGACTGTTTGACATGTTTCTGGTAAGAAATGTTTCTAAGAAGTGATACAGATTTTTTTGGTCAAGTTTTTTGTATCTTATAATTTGCTATAATTTTCAGAGTAGGTTTCGCCTTGGCTCTGGTCTGGGGAAGGAGGTTTATCGTAGAGCCTTCATTCGTTTGGCAGAAAAGAGAATGAGCGATACATTTTTCAAGGCAAAGAGAGACTCTCATGCGAAGACTGGATGCGAGGAGATGAATTTTGAGGAGATGAAGAGGTTCCCGCCGTCATGGTGTACGGAGGATAGGTATTTTACTTGTCAAATAATTTATATTAAATTTTTTAAAATAATCAATTATCATAACATAATCCTTCCAGATGGGCGGATTTCTGTGATGCATTCGTTGCGGATGATGAGTTTGGAAGAAGATGTACGGCGGGAAGGACAAAGTAACAGAAACAAAGGATTAAGTCGACAAGTGGCTCTAAAAGCCACAATCAGATTAGAGTGGAGATGGTATTACAATTCAAAATTATTTTTTGGAGATCTACTTTAATATAATGCAATGTTGTTATTAGATCTTAAAAAAATTTCAGACAACTAGGTTGGAAAGGGAACCCTCTTTTCAGGAGTGGTGGTCGAGATCCCACATGAGTGGGAGAGAAGGAGAGTCGCAATGGTCCACTCCTGAAGTAGGACAATTATTGGTAAGTCTATCACTATATTTACAATTAAATGATATATTATAACTCATTTATATATTATAAACTTTGTATTTTAGGATCGTTATCTGGCACTGTCTGCAGAAAAATGGGGTGTCGATCCAACTGGAGAGCAACCACTATTTGATAAAACGACTGGAAGCAGGTATATATGGATAAATATTATCTTACTATACTCATTTCTAATATATAATTTTATATTAAAAATTGAAAAACTTATAAGGTGTTGGAGGAGAGGGACGTTGTGGCGAATAGGAAGCAGACGCTTGGTGGTCTTCCTCCATATTATGTGGAGGAACATCGTCACTCCTATTCTGCATAGTATCAGTCGTCGTACACGCAACCACATCCGTCACAATCAACAGTTCCAATGGAGTCGCAGATGGCGATGATGGTGGAGCAGGTGACGAAGCTCCGAGAGGAGTTCACGGCGTACATGTAAGTATTCTTCTTATAGAATGAGTAATAATTTTAAATTCCTATATCTACAAAATGCATGTAATAGATATATATCTTCCATATATAATATAGGTCGCAAGGGCGTGCATCTCAACCTGAAGAGATTGAATCTGATAAATAAGAGGAGGAGGAGAACGACCCTGAAGAAGAGGCACGCATGTATGCGAGGTTCAAAGAAAAGGAGAAAGAAAAAAAGAAATCAAAGCATGATTTAGTGTCCAAATTTTTTAGATCAAAGAAGAAGTAAATTTTTGTTGGTTTGGACCTGTATTTTTTTTAAACTTTTAGCACATCTTTTAATTTATATGAACTTGTTGGCTTTGACTTGTTTGTAATATTTAGATGTTAAATTAGATTGTTTATTTCTGAATTCATGTATATTGCTTTCCTTTTCAATTGTTAGTGCTAGTTATCTTACTCAACGAACTGGTATAATATATATACGCTTAGGGAGCTACCTGCAGTGGTCTATTGGCAGGGTATAGAGGTTCGACGGGACGTCAAAACCCTATCGAACCTGTATATTTTTTTCCTGGAAATCACTTTGGGCGAGCACATGTGCTCGCCAGGTGCTCCGTGGGTAATCGCAATTTATAGAGGAGGCGATCACATCGGCGCGCACATATGTGCCCGCCAAGGAGCAGGCAAGCACATAGCGCCCCGATGTGCTCGCCAACCAGCCGGGGCGACTCTCACAGAAGCGAGCACGCCCTAAACGAGCACATGTGCTCGCCCACACCTCGGGCGTGCACATGGCAGGCACTAGGCGTGCACTTAACAAGCTTTTATGTGTACGCCAATCCCGCCTTTTTTGTAGTGCATCCTGATGACCATGAGAACCCGCCATTTCTATTTGATCACGTCGCCATCAATAATTCCTTGCTGGCATCCCTGGAGACAATGCAGAGACAGATTCATGACCAGGGAGTCTTTATGGGTGACCTCATGAGAGAGATCGCACAGATGCGAGAGAACCGACCTGGGGGCGGTGGCGGTGGAGGAGGAGGTGACATTCCAGTTGTGGAGAACCAGGGAGGAGATCCCAACGCTGAGAGACCGCCACAGACTATCATGAGGGAATTGCACAATCCTGCATCATCCCTTACTCATCGTTGGATCCGACTCCCTCCTATCCATGGAGATTTCGAGCTTCGGCCCCACACCATTCAGCTTCTGCCCAAATTCCATGGGTTGCCGACCGAAGAGCCACACCTCCACCTCCAAGAATTTGAAATGATCTGCAGCACAATCCATGATAGGCTGATGACCGAGGACACTATCAAGATGATCACATTCCCTTTCTTCTTGGTTGACAGAGCCGCATACTGGCTCAAACATTTGGGGCGATTCATCGATACTTGGGCAGATCTCCGGACCATGTATTTGAAGAAGTACTACCCTCTCGATCGGATGAATGCAGCTAGAGCCATGATCAGCAACTTCGTCATGATCCCGAACGAACAATTCCATGAAGCTTGGGATCGATTCCGAGAGCTCATTGACCGATGTCCACACCATGACATATCTAAGCCCAATCTAGTGCAGAGCTTCTTTTGTGGGCTGACACCAGAACTGCAGGGGCTTGTTAAAGCCTCTTGTGGTGGGTCTTACTTTTCCAAGGGTGAAGACGATGTTTGGGCCATCTACAAAGGCGTGGCAGAGAATTCAACCGTCATGGCCCAAGCCCGCGTCTACACGTAGCAGAAGCCCACGCAAGGAGCGGGGTCATTTCAGAGGATCGCCCGCATCGATATCGGTCCTAACACTTCGTCGACGGTCGCAGCCCAAGCCAAATCAGCCGCAACCGACATGGGGATAATCAGTGAGAAACTGGACCGTCTCGAGATCCTCGAGAAGAAGCAAATGCAAGGCATGGCCCAGATGGACCAGATTGCCAAGACGATGAGTGATCTGAAGATGCAGATTTTTTGCGTCCAGGAGGCACAGACTTCTTCCCAGCAGCCTCCCAGGTCACGTGTTGATCCGAGCAGTAGCAACTCATCCCAACCCTTTGCCTCGTACCGCCAGGTCAACCACATCCAGGCAGAGCCGGTCCCGTTGCTACAGTACTACCCAGCGTAGCCGCCATCTCAGGACACTCAGATGGTGGTCTACCAGCTGGAGCAGCCACTGGTAGTTCTTCCTCCACCATCCGTTGAGCAGGAGCCATTGATGGAAATCAATGGGATTTGGTACGACCGGTACCCTCAGCCCGGGATTCGTCGTGATCACCCCGGATTCCATTAGGGCAACGGCGGATCCTCATCTCAGCAGCAGCCTCATGCTCAAGGACAGCAGAGCAGCCAACAACCACATCAGCAGCAGCCCCAGTATGCTCAGCAGCAACAATACCAGCAAGGTCCTTGTCCCGCCTATCAGGGACAGTAGTGGAGGCAGCGTCAGCAGCCTCATCAGTCTTATTCCCATCCTTCCCAGAACTATCCATACCAGCAGCAGCAGCAACAACAACCTTATTTCCCGCAAGGGAACCCATCTGGTTCTCAGGCCCATGCTTTTGAGAACCCAGCTTTAGATGATCTTGCCTGCTTGCTCTCGGAACAACGAGCATCCTTCAGGCAAGAAATGGATGAGTTCCGGCAGGAGATGAGGGAGATCATCAAAGGCAAGGCTGCCATACCAGCTTAGATTGAACCAAATCCGAACAATCTGAAAAGGAAGTCTGAGCAGGTAGAGTTTATAGAGGATACCTCTCCTAGTGACTATTAGAGTGACATATCTCTTTCTTTGTATGATGCTGATTTTGTGACTACTAGGAGCGGTAGGATGCCAGCCGGCGGCGCCTCTTCTGAGCGACAATCATATGCAGAACCAGGAGCGCCAGAGGAGCAGAATAGCGATGCTGATGCCGTTAATAATGATGCTGAAGACGGTGGTGCTGATGCCACCAACGATGGAGTTCCAGACGACGGTATTGAGGCCGTCGTGATACCAGATGAAGACGGTGGTGTTGATGTCACCATTTTGGATGCAGAGCCAGAGTGCGGTTCTGATGTCGTGAAGACAGGTGCCGGTGGTGGTACTGAGGCCACCGCCTCTACTTTTGTCGAGCTTCCTTCTGTGGTGTTACCACCTTTTGTCTCTATGGATTGTGGTAACAACAAAAAGCACAAAAATATGAATAAAGGAAAGGTTTATGTTCACATTGCGGATCGATGTATGTTGAATGATAATCATGGTGTGGATTCTATTCTTTCACAGGCACAGGAACCTAGTCCTAGTCCTCCATCTGAGGAGGCACGTACCATCCCCTTCCCAGAAGCACTCCGCCGGGGGAAGGGGAATAAAAAAGAAAATCCAAAAAAGAACCAGCAGGTAGAGTTCAGCAACCAAATGGTTGACAGATTTCACATTCAGCTGACTCTATAGGAAGCAATTGAGCATATCCACTTCTTCAAAAAGAACCTGAAAGAGACAACTACTGTCCGCAGGAAGAAGAGGTACAGAGATCAGATCCATATGCTCACCCATGACACTTGTTGTACCATTCAGAACAAACTGTCAGCCAAGAGACCAGACACAGGAGCTCCCTATGTCAGATGCGAGATTCAGGAGCAGCAGTTTGATCGTACTCTGTTAGACAGCGGCTCTTCAATTAACCTTCTTCCGGCAGCCTTACTCGACCGATTCGAGTTTGATCCTCTTCTTAGGAGCAGGACAGTCCTTCAGTTTGCTGATAGGTCGACTAAGAGGCCGAAGGGGTTATTGAAAGACGTGGTCGTTACCATTCAGGGCCTGAAATTCCCCGTGGACTTCGTTGTGTTGGACATGGAGATCCCTGAGTCGGTAACCGATGCCCCCATCATACTCGGATGCCCATTCTTGGCCACAGCCAAGGCGGTGACCGATCATGATTGTGGGAGGGTGTGTTTTCGCGTAGAGGACGAAACCATACAAATAGAGACGATCGAGGAAACCAGAGCCAGAGAACTTGAATGCTCGGAGCAGTCCAGCGAAGCTGCGTAGATGACAGAGGAAGAGTCAGACATCCACCAGGAGTGTGATTTTGTGATGACAGACGATGAATCTATCTGGACAGATCCCGTAGCACAGACCCTTGCCCTGCCCACAGATTCACTATATCTAAAGCTTATGGCAGTCGAGAGCCTGGAGAGCACACTCCTAGATGAGGAGACACCTGAGGTTGACAGTGTTGAGATGAATGGTGATGATGACTTTCAATCTTGTTCTTCTAATTCAGATCCCTCGGATTCAGACATTGATTGGGATGATTTTGATGAATATTTACCTTGTCTGATTCATTCTGAGCCAATAACCATGACAGAGTGCGAGCTAGTGCAGTGTATTGATGATTCAGCAGGCCGCCCTTCGTCAGAGATTCATGCAGAGCGAGAGTTCTCCCATACAGACCTGGTCGCCTTCACACAGACATATCAAAAGCCAGATCTGCCACCTCCCAGTTGTCTAGAACTGAAGCCTCTGCTGCAGTCACTGAAGTATAGATTCCTTGCGGGTGAGCCAGATATGCACCCAGTCATTATCTCAGCAGGTTTGACTGGTGAGCAAGAATCTCGTCTGATGGAGGTTCTTGAAAGAAACCGCAAGGCGATAGGATGGAGTATAACTGATCTCCAGGGGATTAGTCCGGCTTTGTGCTCCACCACATCTATCTTGAGGATAACGCTAGGCCGTCACGTGAACTCCAATGACGGCTGAACCCGAATCTTTGAGACGCGGTCATGAAAGAAATATCGAAGTGGTGGAGCGCCGATTTTATCTACCCCATCTCCGACTCCAAATGGGTTAGTCTGTTACATGTGGTACCCAAGAAGACAGGTATCACTACAGTTGTGAATGAGTCTGGAGAGGAGATCGCTACCCAAGTACCCACTTCTTGGAGGGTCTGTGTGGACTACAAACGATTGAATGAGGCCACCAAGAAGGATTATTTCCCGCAGCCATTCATTGATCAGATTATCGAGCGGCTAGCTGGGAAAAGTCATTACTGCTTTCTTGACGGGTACTCCGGATATAATCAAGTGGCCATTGCACCTGAAGACCAGGAGAAAACGACATTCACCTGTCCGTTTGGGATGTATGCTTTCAGACGGATGCCCCTTTGGTCTATGTAAAGCTCCGGCGACATTCCAAAGGTGCATGTTGTCCATATTCTCGGACATGGTGGGTGATTGTTTAGAGGTCTTCATGGATGACTTCTCGGTCTACGGTGATGGGTTCGATGCTTGTCTTGACTGCCTAGACCGTGTGCTCCAGTGCTGCATAGAGGTCAATCTTGTTTTATCTTGGGAGAAGAGTCACTTCATGGTGACTCAAGGGACGATCCTTGGTCATATCGTCTCCAACAGGGGCATGGAGGTCGATCCGGCCAAGGTGGACATCATTAGAAAACTCAATCCACCGTCCAATTTGCGTCAATTACGGTCTTTTCTGGGGCATGTCGGTTTCTACCGATAGTTCATTCAGGACTTCAGTCGTATTGCCCGACCGCTTACTGATCTGCTGATGAAAGACACCGAGTTCATTGTCAATGATAAGTGTCTTGCGTCTTTTGAGACTCTCAAGGATATGGTTGTTTCGTCTCCTGTCCTTCAGCCACCGGATTGGTCTCTCCCATTCGAGATCATGACGGACGCTTCAGATTTTGCCGTTGGATCTGTGCTTGGACAGAGGAGGGATGGATTGTCGTTTGCCATTCACTACGCCAGCCGGACTTTGGATGCCACTCAGCGGAACTATACTGTGACTGAGAAAGAGATGGTGGCCGTAGTCTTTGCTTTAGATAAATATCGATCTTATATTCTCGGATCTAGAGTGACAATCTACACAGATCACACCGTCATCTGGTACTTAATGGCCAAGAAGGATGCCAAAGGTCGTCTTACCAGATGGATCCTTCTGCTCCAGAAATTTGATATTGAGATTAAGGATAAGCCTCGAGTCAAAAATATGGTGGCGGATCATCTTTCCCGATTGGAGAACCTTGAGGAATCTGAGCCCAGCGCATCTATCACAGAGACGTTTCCAGATGAGGCGATCTTGGATATCACCTCGCTCCCATGGTACGCCGACATTGTGAACTATCTTTTTGCCAAGACGGTTCCACAAGGTTGGCCCAGGCAGAAGCTCGAGACCTTCCTAGCGAAGGCCAAGCTTTACCATTGGGAGGATCCCATCCTTTATCATGAAGGAGGGGACAACATCTGGAGGAGGTGCATTCCTCAAGAAGAGCAGCATAGCATCCTCACATACTGCCACAAGCTCGAGGCAGGAGGACATCATTCTGGAAAAAGGACAGCACAGAAGGTGCTTCAATCCGGCCTTTGGTGGCCTACTCTCTTCAAGGATTCTGATGAGTTCGTGAAGAAATGTACTGACTGTCAGAAGATGGGAACCTGCGGACAGAGAGACATGATGCCCATGCAACCCATTCACTTTTGTGAGGTTTTTGATGCATGGAGGATTGATTTCATGGGCCCATTTCCTAAGAGTTAGGGACTCGAGCATATTTTGCTCGATGTGGATTATGTCAGCCGATGGGTTGAGGCCATCCCCGCCCGAGCCGCAGATGCTAAAACCGTGTGCAAATTTTTGAGGAAGAATATCATTTCATGGTTCGGGGTACCTAGAGTCTTGATTTCAGACGGGGGGTCTCATTTCATCAATGACAAGGTTAGGGCCCTTACAGACGAGTTCGGCATTGACCATCGGGTTGGCACACCGTATCACCCTCAGACTAATGGTATTGCCGAAGTATCGAATCGGGAGATAAAAACTATCTTGCAGAAGGTTGTCCGCCCAGACCAAAAGGATTGGTCACAGCTTTTGGACTCGGTCTTGTGGGCTTATCAGACTTCCTTCAAGAATCCATTGGGGACATCTCCCTTTCAACTCGTCTATGGCAAGCCGTGCCATCTTCCTGTGGAGATAAAGCATAAGTCACTCTGGGCAGTAACTGAGCTATTATTGGATCCCGAGAGTATAGGAGATCAGCGGAGAGCAGAGTTGGCAGCCCTGTAGGAACTGAGAGATACAGCCTTTTCTAGCAGCCTACAATACAAGGAGAAAGTGAAGACATGGCACGATTCTCACATCAGCCATAAACAGTTTGAGTCAGATCAGAGAGTATGATTGTTTGATTCCAGGCTGAAATTATTTCCAGGAAAATTACAGAGCAAGTGGAAAGGTCCGTATGTGGTCAGGAAGGTACATGACAATGGCATTATTGACATATCCGAACCGTCATCTTCCTCTACCTTCCATGTCAATGGTCAACGCCTGAAGTTATATCTAGATCATGATCCGTCGACCATTGACGTTGCCCCCATTTTTCTGGTATGAGATGTGTTCTTTGACTCATATCATCTGCATCTCATACATGGTGATCACTTCCATCTTCCGTTGTACAGATCATCTGTATATATCATGCTTTCATCTTTTAATCTCTTTTCTTCTTTTCTTCTTTTCTTCTTTTCCTTTTCTCCCTTGTTGTCAACTTTCTGTACATAGGACGTACTTTGTCCTAAGTATATGGGGGTGAGCACCCCCGAGTTTCTTCTATTCATTTCGATCCTCTCCATTGTCTCCTCTTCTTGTCTATACTTAGGGATATCTTACCCTAAGTATACAGGGAGACAATCTGAGTACGATCTGTTCATTCCCACCCTTGACCCTCCATGTGTTGTGTACAGTCTGCTATACTTAGGATTATTTGATCCTAAGTATAGGGGGGACGGTCAACTTCTTATTGGTTCATTTATTTATTCTTTCGACTTGCCTATGCTTAGTACGAGTTATGTCTTCTCTTTTCTCTCCGATCTATGAGGACATAGCTCAAGCTAAGTATAGGGGGGTCGTATATACTGTGTATATACTTTAGCCATAACTCGTACTTTCGTATTTTCCTAATAGAATGGCTAATAATTCTTTAAAATTCTTTAAAATCCTTAATAAAAAGATGTTACCATTCATCAAATTCTTCTTGTATATACTGATTAATAAATCAGGTGAAAATGTTTTTTTTTGCAAAATGTTTGAAAAAGATTTTGAAAATCTTTGTGAAAATCTATTGAGAACTATTTTGAAAATATTTTGTTATATGTTTTCAACCTTTGTAAAAATGTGTGGTTTGTAAAATTTTATTTACTTTGTGTGAAATAAAATGTTTGAAAAATGATTTGCAAATGGTTTGAAAAATGGTTGCAGAAATATTTTGAAAAATCTATCTATACTGTTTGGAAAACCTTTGCAAAATGATTTTCAAATGTGTGTACATGTTTGTAAAATGTTTGTAAAAATTATTTTGGACTATAGTTTTCAAAAATTGTGTGAAAAGCTTGTGTCAAATAAGTTGAGGAATACATACATCTCACCAAAATCCTATATATATGTATAAAATTGATCACTTACCCTATAAATTCGTAAAATCCACTTCTTGTAAATATAAGAAGCATCCCAGTGTAAATATTTGTAAGTTTTTAGCCAAAATCTTTTTGCTTTCAAAAAAACCAAAAACATTTGCAAAACTAAAATCCAAAAATAGTTGAAAAATCTTTTGAAAAATACAAAAAATGCATCATCATCATCATCTTTTCAAAAATCATAAAAAGTTCAAAATCTGGAAAATTGCATCACAAAAATGTTTTCTGCATTTGCATAGCATTAGCATTTTTTGGATTAAGTTCGATAGTTGAACAAGTCTGAATAAAATCCGGAGATTGGAGCTTGATTGGACCTTAAAATCTACCTGATAACAGGAACCTTATAGGAACTGAGTTTGAGGTACTTCAGGTCTAGTTGACTTAATTCTTTGAGGATCACGAGACTTGGTTCAATGGATTCTTGACTGCCTAAGTAGAGTATTTTGGAGCACACACACGACTCTTGTTGATAATGACCTAACTTGGACACCTGCACCTTTCACATGGCTCAACTTAGTTGGAGTGGTGAGGGGATTGGATTTGCTGGTATGAGACGCACACAAGTGGAAACATTTGTCCTCCTCTAGGGAGTGAAGTGCACCCCAACCCATCTAGTGATGAGGAAGTCTAAAGACAGGAGGCTGTGGGTTGCGATAAAGCTTCAAAAGAGGGATAGTCTACTGGTTCAAGAGGAAAAACTCCCTATGTAAATGATGTTGTGAATAGTATGTTAAAAAATGTTCAGGCATGTACAAAAATAAAAAGCCTGCAAAGTATGTACAAATATTGTAAAGTCAATAAGCAAGCTTGAGTTCCAAACTTAAAAATGTGAGCCTGCAGCAGGATGACTTGACTACACTGGTCTTGTATCCTAGGATAGGTAGCTACACTGGCTACCATCCATTCTTCTCTTCACCCCCTCCTCTTGAGATGGTTGCCACTTGAACTTAGAAGGGAATACCCCGCTCCTCGAGGATGGAGTTATTGGATTGGGGAATCATTGAGTTGTCGTACTGGAGAAGTCAATCTCTTTGTCATTCTAGTTGGGGAGAGCCACCATCACTTACATTGTACGAATCAGATTCATAGTCGTAAGAGTTTGCGTATGAATTGAGATATTTCTGACCTGTCTATTGAGGAGACTTGGACTGAGTTTTGGAATTCTCAAGGACTGTTGGATTTCAAATTCGGTTCTCATTAAGGTTCCGCCCGCACTAAAATTCCAAAGGTCCGACTTAAGCTCCAAACTTTGATTTTGTGAAGACAAGTTTGATAATTAAACTAAATCCAAGTTCTTCTTTTTCTTTTCTTTCTTTTTCTTTTTGCACTTATTGCATAAGTGTTTGCTAGGGACTAGCAAAGGTAAAGTATAGGGGGATGACGAATCCACATTTCATCATCTTTATTCTATATTTTTGGCCTCAAAAATCCTAGCAAATACGTGTAAATAACATTAAATTCAACATCTTAGCATCCATGCATATGTGTGTAAATAGTGTATAAAATACAGTAATTAAAGCCAAAATAATAGAATAAATAAAAGAAAAGAAAAAGAATAAAATATTGTAAATATTTTATGACCCAAAACCCCGAGACCTAGGCATCTTGATGAATAGGTCGACCAAGAATAAAGTAGGGGGAGATAAGGGTCAATTACCTATACTATTTAATTCATTCTTTATTCATTTTGGGATCTATTTTTGGTTCCACTTTTTATACATCAAATAAAGAAACTTTGTTCATGAAAGTTGTAGATAATTAAATGAATAAAAATACAAAATTGAGTTCACTAAAAAATAATGTACAGATAAAAAGTTATGGTCTGAATAAAAATCCAGAATCCCAACTTCCCAGACCCGTATCTCACAAATGAAAACTCCAAATGCAGCAAACTCACCTTTAATTGTATATAGAAAAAATAAGCTATTTAATGGTTGTGGTTTCGCATTTGGCGAAGCTACGGTGTGAAAGTTGAGTTTTGAACCCACATTGTATACTTGTACAGAATAAAATATTCAATTTATTATTTATTCATTATTTTTATATTTTTATATTTTTATAATTTTGTAAATATTACTTATAATAATTATGTACATTAAAATCAGAAGAAAAACCCAAATAAAATGCAAAATAAAAATATATGTATATGAAATGCACAGGTATTATACCTATATACAAACCTAGATAACACATACTTATATTTTATTAAACATACAAATCAAATCAGAAAAATACAATAAAAGTATAATTACATGTATAAAAGTATTTTATAATTTTATAAAATAATAAACAGAATTAAAGAAATTAAAAATACCAAAATAAAAATAAAAGAATAAAATATATAGGTATTATACCTATAAAGGGTATAAAAGGAAACTTATAAAATTATACCTCCTAAAAATAATTAAAAATCAGAATAAAATACTACATAAAATAATAAATATTTTTTATTTAATAACCAAATTCTAATTTGACCATTTTCTATTTTCAAATAGATTAATAAATCATTTTTTCAGGGTTTTTCGTGGTTGGTCCACGTGGACCAACCAGGAGGGCCTGAGAGTTGACCTCGGTCAACTCTCTGACCCGCCCCATGAGGTTTGTCAGAAGTGCATTGTGTCGTCTTTTCGCCCATTTCTCTAGGTCAAACCATTACCCTTCTCGTGTCGCACTCTCTTTGAGAGTTGTTCCTAGGTCTATGGTGATCCACGCCCAAGGTTTACCTTGGACTTTGGATCACTGTGGCGAGCGATGCGTCTTGATCTTTAAGCCGCGTCAGTCAACTCAATAAAAGGGACGCCCAACTTCATTTTCAAAATTTGAACCCCATTTGTCTGGTCTTTGGTCCCCATTTCACCCGCCTTGGATCCCTGGAGGTGACAGCTCCATTTAGGGCTTCTTCGAGGCGACGGAGTGGCGAGTCCTGGGTGTTCCCCCTACCTCCGGTGATCCTCCCGTTGAGGTACACTCTCCCTCTCCCTTCCTGGGCTTGAGGCTGTTTATCCACTGCATTTTCATCCTCGTTTCATTAGTTGTAGCATTAGCTTCATTTAGGAACCTAAATCATCGCCCTCCCTCAGTCGATTTGCTCATCGACTGACCTCACCGGAGTATGCTTCGGCGAGCATCGAAATCACTGATCATCCCTTGTGAGAACCCCCTGGAGGTCGAGGCACTTTGCCCTCGCCTCCAGTGACCTTTTTGGCAGTTGCAGGAGCTCATAAGACCCCCGCAAAGGGTCGATTCTGGAAAGCCCGAGGTACCTGTACCGCCGTTCTTCCCGTGCTTCACCGCGGAGCGTCAGTGCCTCTCGAGCCATTTTGGCTCCGCCGGTGGACTCAGGACCCTTCCACGCTGCGTTTGAGACTTTTTGCGACAAAGACGAAGGTCGGAGCAGCCCCCAGCATCGATCGAAGTTCGTCGGAGGCTGGGTACTTCCTTGTTCTTGCAGGAAGGTCCCCAGCCGTCCGATTGAGCTCCATCCCCAGGAGCTACAGCCTTCGTGGGATCCTCTGCACCCCAGTTGTCCGATCAGCATCGTAGCATCTAATCTCGGCCGTTGGACGCGAAGCGGTATCATGCGAGGAGAACGCGATACGTGGACAAGTGAAGCTTCATCCGCCGTTCGTTCCCGCCTTAGCCTTGGGTATTTTGCGACTCAACCCCTGGCATTTTTGTAATTTAGTTTGAAACACTTGAACTCTCAGAGGCTATGTTAAATGTTTTGTAAAATTAAGCTTGAGACCCTCGAACTTTCTATATTTCCAAGTAGGTCCTCGGCCACGTCACCTCACGTGACCTGTTCACGTGAGGCGCGGGCTTTTTGCAGAGAGGCCCCCGACCTTTTATGTATTTTGTTTCAGTACTCTAACTTTTAGTTTAAGTGTAAAAACTTTGGAAATATTGCAAGTGAGCCCCCAGAGGTTTTTGATATTACGAATAGGCCCCTGCCAGGCACGTGCCAGTCACGCGCCCAAGTGGGTTATTTGTAGAAAGACCCTCCCGGGTTTGGAAATTTGTGATTGGTCCTGTAAATTCAATATTTAGTTATAACGTTTTGTGGAAAATTGCATGTATGCCCCTGGATGTTTGTGTATTTGCACATATACCCCTGTCAGGCCTTTCATTTTTGTGTGCTTGTTTTATTTATTTGAAGCCTCATTTTAATTCGAAAAATTCTACAAAAATTTATTTAATCTCTTGCTAACTTGCACTTTCACGCCATAATTTTAGTTTTTATTTTTGTTGCATTTTAGCATTTATTAAAAATCAAAAATATGCATTTTAGCCACTGTCTAGCTTAGAAAATACCAAAAAAATTAAAACACCTAGAAAAATTTTAAAAAAATTACCTACTGTCTATTTTAGCCTATTTTAGTTTCAGTCCAAAAATCACTAAAAATTGCAAAAGAAAAACCTTAAATTCAAAAATACCCAAAAACTTCTAAAAAATCTAGAAAATTATAGAGAACTCCAAAAAATGCAAACTCAACTTCTGTAGGTTACCTATTTTATTCTATTTATTTTAAAATTAGTTCAGAAAAATTTTGTGGTTGTTTGATATTTTTCATTCCTATTTTACTTTCAGACAGTAGCTTATTCACTGTTTTCCTTTATTTCAGCATTTAAAATTGCCAAAAATATTCTGAAAATTCCCAAAAAAATCACAAAAATAGTAAAAAATCATAAAAAGACCAAAAATATTTTATTTCTGATTTTTTAAGTATTTTTGCATATTTTTAGAAATATTTTATCACCCCTTTTCTTATAGTTTATATCTTCCAATATTGAAAAAGAAAAAAATTAAAATATAAAAAGAAAATAAAAAATCAGAAAATAAAAATCAAAATACAAAATTATAAATTAAAAAAATTTAAAAAATTTAAAAACCCATCAAAAATATTCCCATTTGCATAGTGTAGACATACAATCACTTTCACACACACACACACACACACACACACACTTTTTGATCTTCCCTGTCTTGCTCCCTGTGTTCAAACTCCCTGCATACTTGCTTCTATACACCTTGTTTGTAGAGTTAAAAATAAATTTTAGCTTCACCACTTGCTTGTCATTTCTTGATATCTATTGTGTGGGTTAATTGTTGATTAATTAGGGATTTTTAGCGGTCACCGCAGCGACCTTCGTGTTCCCGCCTTCTGTGGAATACTAGACCGCGGAAATTCCTAATTATCAATTACCTCAGGTATCTGCTCGACGGGCGATCTTCACCGAAGTTGAACGTGGTGTTGTGCTGCGATTCAAGGTGGCGACGCACCTTGGAACTCCTCCCCCGACATCCCTCTTCCTCGCGTGGCTTCTCCTAGGCGCTGTCACCACCACAGATGGCCGGAACAAGGCGAGAAAGGTGAGAGGTCGGCTACTGGAACTGGGATGTTTCAGGTAGTTGGAGGGTTAGTTGGAAAATGGCGAACTTGGAGGGTTTAAATAGACAAGTGTCGTGCTCCCCAAGATAGATCGAGTGGTAGGCGAGCATCTAGGTTGTTAGGAGATCAGATCGAGGATTGAAATCGCATGAAGGAGTTATAGTACGTGCGAGAAAATTCAGTGAAGATGAGGCGTTGGAACACAATTCAGTTTGGCTTCTATGAGGAAGATGGACCAGGTGCTGACACGTGTCAGCACCTGGTTGGCCCAAATACTAAAATTACTTGTAAATACATTATTAAATAACAAATAACATTATTTTAAATAGGTATAAAAACAAGAAATGTAAATAAATTAATTATCTAATTTATGGAATAATTACTTTTTATAAATAATAAATATTATTCAAAATATAAATATTATATTAATAAATATGTATATATAAATAGGATTTGGATTTTTAATTTAATAAATAAATGATTAAAATAAAATTTTATATTTTCTTAATTATTAGAACAATAAATAAAAGTTGTGTGAATTTTTGGGGATTTTAATAAATTAATTTACATATATTAATAAATACATGTATTATTTAGCCAGATCATTTTTACCTATGATTTAGGTTTTTTATTTTATTAAAATAATAAATTAGTTCCAAAAATTATGAAATAATTTAGGGTGAAAATACAAGATCATGAAAATATTTAGAAATTATAAAATTAAGAAAACTTTAAATAATATGTTCTACATAAAATAAATAGCCCAGAAACCACGTTGTCATTTGGTCCCAAAACTGACTTTTTGCAAACGGACTCTGAATTAGATGAAACAATCTTTATTAATTAGGGAATATTATTTTATGAACTTTAAAGGTGAGTAGAGTGAAATTGGAGTTTGTATGAAGAAGTTATGATGTTCGGAAGTTGAGATTTTGACAATTTATAAGCTGGATTTCTTGGCATATGTACATGGTAATATTTTTTAACTTATTTTTATATTTTTATATACATTTTTAAAAGTAATTAGGAAAAGATTTTGGTGAAAAATGTGTACATATGAATTAATTAAAATTCATTGAAGTTTTGTATTTATTTTATAAATAGTGAAAGATGTATGAAGTGTGACTTAATTTATTTTTTTAGTTTTCTTTCCTTATCTCCCCCTACTTATTGGTTTGTCGGCCAATCCATGCTGACTTGGTCTCGGGGGTTAGGCTATAAATATACCTTGCAGTTATATTTATAGTTATAAGTCATATTGTACATATTTACATATATCCAATCTGCCTTCTTTTCTTTTTTCTTTTGTTCTTTATTTATTTACATGATTTTGATGGTTAAAAGTCAATATTTATGAATGAATGAAGTTTTGTTAAAAGATGAGAATTAATGAATATTTACATGCATTTGTTAAGGGTTTTAAGACAAAATACGACAGAAAAGTTAATGAATCATGGATTCATCACTCATCACTAAACACGTCAAACCTGTCGTCATGAGGGATCCTAGATGACTCTCTTCCCATACCTCCCGACTTGTTCTAATCATCGATCGACTCCCCAATCATCCCTCTCTTTCATCAACTACCTCACTAGCACTTGACACGTACACTCATCTCATTCCATTCAGTTGAAACGACCCACTAGCTTCTTGTTACTAACTTAAAACTTCTACCTCTACAACATTTAGCGGTTATCCACCTTCACGCACAAGAGATCAAGACCCCTCTTCCTCCTCCAGTGACAGTCGAGCAATGGCATCTCCGCTCATAGGTGGCATCCAGTGGTGCACCACCACTATTGCAGCTCCTCTTCCAACAGATGCTCGAGCACGACACGACAAGAAGACTCGAGCCCCCATGCTCAACCCAGGCATCCTCCATCTGCTTCTATTCGTCTTCTCTTTGTCTGGTATTCTCTTGATCTAGACCCCTTTCTGATTTCTTCTTTTATTCTCCCACTCTAATTCACCTCTAGCCCTTTAGATCATCATCTAAGCATCACCACACCTTCCTGACCCTTGTGATCATCATCCCCTTCTCCATGACCCGCTTCACCTCAAGACCTTGCAAAGGTTTAGACCCATCAGAGGCCCACTCCGATCTCCCGATTGGACCCTCATTCACCCCTATTTTTTCCCACACAACTTCGCTAACCCCTCTAGGTACCATACAACTCAATTGATTGGATAGTGGGATGCAACTCCGGCCTCCCCTTTCTTCTCTGATGAGCTTGCATCAACACACGATCTAGAGCATCACCGCTTAGTCTCATCATTGCGAGCACCTCTGCATTCATCTCCAAGAGCTCGGAGAACTTTTGGACAATAGCCCCATCCTCGGAGGAGCTCCCTGGATGTAACTAGAGGTTTGCCAATCCATCACCATTTTGGAGGAGAGGAGACATACATGTACTACTGGATCTAGCCCCAGCATGATCCAATGGCTCACAGGAGTCGTGTCCATCACCACTCAATCTACTACCATAGAAGATCCACATCGCCTACTCGGATCGCATCTAGGTTGTGGGATTATCTTGATCTTATGGCGTGGACCCGCACCCGAGCCTCCCTTCCAAAATAGAAGGCTCGGAACCACTGAGGTGTGCATGAGCCTCCTTCAGTCGCTACATGGCGCGAACCACAACTTTTGCTCTGAAGCGACCTGTTCATGTGCCCCCTTGCATATACGTGGACATTTACAATGATGTCCCACAACTTTGCTTGAATTACAGTTCAATACAAGTTGGCATGCGCTATGTAGCCTGCTTGGGAGAATTTGTAGATCAGCACTACTAGTCCTCCTAATTGCATGTTAGTCCTCACACGCTCAAGAATTTACAGGAAACCCCTTGCATGTTATTCTATTTGCAGATAATCCTATAGCGCTTTATTTTTAATTATTTTTAATTAAGATTTTATTGCAGTTATGCCTGGAAAATTGTTGTAAATATCTTGAGCAACTTAATTTCAAATTCAATAAAATCAGTCTTGTTTGAAAATCAGTTTAAATCTCTGTCTTATTATGTAATGATTGCTCTGAGTAAATTCATATAAATTTAAATATTAATCACAGAAGCTCATTGACTTGCATTGCTTGTTTTATTTTCCATTAATTACATACATATCCAATCTTTGCAAATAAATGGATTTTGTAGAAAGCTTGATGCACCTAGTTTATTATCTCTGGGTTGATTTTCTATTTTGGGGATTTAACTCCCTGAATTGGTTACCTTAGTAAATTAAGTTACGAGCTTAGGTTTTGGAGCATTAATGTTATACATGGAAATTTGTGCTTAAATTTACCAACTCACCTTAGTAAATTAAGTTAGGAGCTTAGATTTTGGAGCATTAATGTTATACATGGAAATTTGTGCTTAAATTTACCTTTACTTAGAGATTAATTTCTGTATTATGTTAGTTTGAGAGTGAACAATACATTCATGAACATACTGTGTCTTTTTGTGTGCATTTAATTTCATGTACATCTTACTCAATGTGTTGCACTTTAACTTGCATAAAAGTTGATAAAAAATCATCCATACACCAAGTTAGTCTGATTGAGCTTGTAATCGATTTAATCGACCATTTGTCATAAAGAAATGTTAGTTAGGCCCATCCCCTTGAGCCGGACTTAGGACTTGCCGATATTAAATAAACATATACCAATTCTAACTCTTCGCAAATATACTTACACAATCGGTTTTGATTGATCATTCACTACAAGACATTTGTCTATTTACGACTACAAGTAGCCACATTGTAGTGCCATAATAGTGACATTGTAGTCATATTTGACACCTGCAACAACATTTAGTCGTAATGGGTGTAGTCACATGACATTGCCCACAAATAAAAATGTGACTGCAGTGTAGACACGTTGTGCTCGAATTTTGAGCTAAATGCGACTACAAAACTATAACATGTGGTCCCTTTTTAGTCGCAATTGGGTTTTTCAAGCAAAAAATAACAACATCAGCTAGTTGTTGCTACACATGCTGCTACACGTGTAGTCATACAAACATTCACATATAAGCATAAATACTTATACATACATACACATTACTGACATATGATCACTAACACATACATACGAACACACACACACAATAACACAAACTATCACTCACGCATACATACACACACTCAATTACGCATACACATACAAATTTACACATTAATACATGTGTGCACACACACTTGATCTCTCTCTCTCATGTGTATGAAGGTGTATGTCCTTGATATGAGTATGAGCGTGCATTATGAATGTATGTGTATGTATGAGAGTGTGTGAATTTATGTGAGAGAAAGAGAATATGTATGTGTTTTTGAATGTGTGTGAATTATTTGTATGTGTGTGTGGGCATACACATCACTCTTTCTCACACAAACATATACATGCTCTCTCTCACATACACATTTATACACGCATTCACGCACTTTCACACACATGCCCCTCTCTCTCTCTCTCAAGCACATTTATATGCATTCATAGAACATGTGCATTCGCTAACACACATATCTATGCATTGCATGCTTGTGCAAACAATCTTACACATATATGCAACATTCACACACATATACTCACACACAAACATATAACATATACACTTGAGCTCTCAAAATTTTCCTACCTTGGAAGGTATAAGATGTCATCTTTTTGAAGCTTTAACTAGTGTCATTAAGTCATACTCATCTCATAGATCTAAAAAAATTGTTTAGACTCATCATTAACCGACCATACCAATAAATATAAAATTTAAACGAGAGGTGAAATTTCCGAAAATAAATGTAGATATCATCTTTATGAACTTGTAAATATTCAAGAAAGCATCTTACAGAAACATAAAGATAAATACATGAAGAGGGGATATGAGTAGTGATATAATGAGAACACCACCGTATGCACTAACCCCATTTGCTCAGTAACGTGTAAAATCTTTAGAAGTCCTTTGATTTGTTGTAGTGAATGATTATCATGGCATTACTTATAAACCCCATCATTGATAGCAATAACAAGGAGCCCTCCCCATGAACTCTAACCTTCAATCACACATTCACACACTCGTCCACTTACACACGTACATTGTAATTCACATACACATATTTTATACATACAACAAACTCACACTCACCGTGGTTCTTAGGTGCATAGGTTCTCCAATGATGCCTGCATGTAGACAATATAACAAAAATCTAGAAACAACAATAGACATCATCCACTCTTTAGTCCTGAATACATCAATGTAGATAAGAGGAGGATAATATCAAGAACATTATATTTAATTAGATGATAATTAACGAAGTTCCTTGCAAGCATGTTAAATAAAAATGCCAAAAACTCCATACATTACTCGATGTACTTAACTTTTGAAGTAAACAAGAATAAAATTACCCCGAATGAAGTAGGTGTCTTCTTATATACTACTTGCACCTTTTAGTCATTCCTCCTACACATGATGGATAAATGCACCATGCAACCATCCTACCTACATGCAAACAGTTTCATTGTAGATAACACCTCCATGCCCAACAAAATCTTATTACAAGTAATGAATGCATAAGTTAATCCTCTTTAACGGGAGAAGAAGATTGATTTTGATGTTTTATTGATAAGGAATAAACTCAAACTTAAAAATATATTTATAACAACAAGCACCTATATAGATCATATATGAAAAAAGATAATAGAAAGGTAAGTGGAAATTTGTCACATCTTTCCACTGAAGCGAGCCTTTATGATTGTTGAATACTCAACAAAATTATGCACGAACCATCTGCATATATGACATGTATGAACAATATATTAAGTTGTGAATCCTTTCAGGATGGATATAAAAATGGTTGTAACTTACCACATCTTTCCACCGAAGCGAACCTTGATGCATCATCCATGAACCCAATCATCAGTTGGCTTTGATAAGGAGTTCACCAAGAACACCAAGATTCTTGAATCTCTCTTATTTAGCTTCATGATCATGTTAATTATTTGAGATAAAAAAGAGTAGAGTTACCTCAAATAAACTAGTAGTTATTCTCTTCGATACTACTTGCACCTTTTAGTCACTCCTCTTAGATCTTTAATGGAACTTTAAACTTTAGTTGGTCATGAACAAGAAACCACATGTTTCACCTGGTGGGCCGAGAATGCAAGACTTATCAATTTGTCCAGTAAACTACTTGGCCTTTTATTTGGTGGGTAACATCGATGAAGCAACCGCAAAAGCTATGAGTTAAGAACTTAGAAGTGGACAGCAAATTGAAGAAATGACCTTAAATCTTTGTGTACTAACTCCTAATTGAATTGTTTGGGATTCATAAGTAAAAGAAATCATTTTATCTACTAATAGTGGCCAAATTAGTGTATTACTAAACCATTAGTTACTAGTTCTAATTTGATACGTTTATATTTTTTGGGAGCTGGTGGGGGTTTACTCATATTTATTAATAGGTTTTTAGTTCACAGGATCAATATGATAGATAAATGCACCATGAAAGCACACAACCTACATGCAAACAATTTCATTAGAGATAATACTTCCATACCCAATACATTCATATGACATCATTGTGGTTTAGATATTACCTCCATTGAATAGTATATCCATGACCTGAAACTATATACATGATCATGTATGGTTTATAAGGAAATAATTTGAAGCCTATAACATGCAATTAGATTTCCAAATATATCAAAAACAATCTTATTAGAGGCAAGAATGTATGTCATATCCTCCTAGAGGAGAGAAGAAGATTGATTTTGATGCTTTTTTTATAAGAATAAGTCATATCCTCCTTAACATGAATTCCATTAATCTTAATCCATGATCTAGTACATCATTATGCAAACTCTATGTCAACAAAAAGAAACCGTTACAATTACCTTCACTTACAATATAGAAAGAATTTATGATGCATATAGACATGCATACAAGCATACACATTCATATACACATAGTGAACCTACATATATCACATCAAGTTCATACACGTAATCACATTGCAACCATCGAGTAATTCTCCCACACATTTTGGCACATTCATTAACAAGTGCATTTACATCTATACACATATGGCGCGCACGCACACACTCATTAACAAGTGCAAACACACAATCCAATCCTCCTTAATGCAAGAAGAAGCTTAATTTTGATGTTACATAGACAAGGAATAAAATCTAATTTAGAAAGATATAGATAATTACTTAACAAACACTTGCAAAGAGAATATCAAAAAGTGAGATAGAACTAGACACGAACAAATACAAACACACTCACACTCACACAAACACAAACACAAACACATACTATCTCTCCCTCTCATACAGAAACAATCGACAAACCCATACTCTCTCTCTCTCTCTCTCTCTCTCCTACACAGATTTACACTCACAATCACACATATAGAAATTCACATATTAACACACATGTATAGTTACTAATTAACTCACACAAACACATACACATGCATACACACACGTATACCTACACATTTACATACACACACGCTACACATGCACCTCCATACTCTCTCCGTCACATACTCACTCATATACATATATATATGCATACACTTTCCTAAATATGTAAACATCAGCTCACATATATTCATTCACATGCATCCACAAACCGATAGACATACACATAAGTTCACACAATGATAAACATACACACACTTCATCTTTCTCACTCAAACTCATTCAACATGTGCACACACACATTCACATCCATTCAACCCATACACAAACCTACGCCCTTTACGCATGCGCATATGTACCCACTCATCAATACACACAAAACAAACACACGTGCATGTGTAGAAACACACATATATACACATGTATTCACACATATTAACACATGCAGATGTTCAATCTCATTCACACATACACACATGTTCATACACTTCCACACATGCATGAACATTCATACACACATGCACGCATACACAAACACATCACAAACACACAAACATAATCACATTCACATTCTTACACAAACATATTCACATTCTTGCATGAAAAACCACATTTCAACATCTAAATAAAGTAATTCTATGCAAAATAGATGAAAAAAATAAAATATACATTTATCTCTAACTTCAGTGCAAGCCAAATGGTGAACAAATGGAGGAGGATGGAGAAGGAAAGGGTGGTTGTGGTGATAGTGGTGTGGGAGAGTGATGAAGTTTTGAAGGTGATGTAGAAGGTCGGGTGGTGGAGGAGGAAGAATAGGAAGATAAAGTGGTGGAGGAGGACAAGGAGGAGGAAATGGTGGAGGAGGAAGAAGAGGAAGACAGAGTGGTAGAGGAGGAGAATGATCTTGTGGAGGAGGAGGAGGAGAAGCGGAGTTAGGGTTGAGGAGGAGGGGGTTGAAGACCACCAGAGATGATAGGCGTAGAGGGTACGGCCAAAGAGGAAGGAAGAGGAAGAGGAGGAGAATGCATTTTCAGGTTAGGGTAGAGGATAAGGACTGGAAATTTGGGGATTTTTGTCATTGGAATGGGGGGAAGAAGGGATACGCATGTATGAAATTTTTAGCAGATAATGCTCCTACAAAATGTGATCACATGTGGTAGTAATATGGTCACATATGGCAACACAGTTAACATGGACCACATTGCAACCACTAGTGGTCTTAGTGTGGTCGTAGTTTGAAATGCAACTACATTACCACCACCTGTAGTCGCAATGATGTGGTGGTAAATAGATAGTTCTCTTGTAGTGATTGAATTCCCAACTACAACAAGAATATATTAAAGAGAGAGGGAAATCGATGATTAACAGGAGGTCAGAGGAAGGGGAGGGAGGAGAGGGAGCGGGATATGCATTACGAGTTGCTCGAGGGACAGTGGTTGAGTGGAACAACACGTTCACTTAGGGTTGTCTATTGTTTTCGCCGTGACATTGACTTTCACTATTGGATCAATCGCCTACTGCGCACCAGAGCTTGCCAAGTAGAAGAAGGCGACTGCTAAGAGCGACGTCTATAGCCTTAGAATCATGCCGTTAGAGATTCTAATTGGGAGGTTGACAGGTGAAGTGACGAACTGCACGGACATACCATACTTGGTGGCATTTCTGGTGGAGGAGAAGTGTGTAAATGAGTTATTCAATCTGTAACAGCTGAGGGTGGGCACAGAGGTGTTCGATCTATTCTCCCCTTCTTGACCACCGGTACAGGTGATATGTGGCAACACTAGAGGGAGATGGGAGCTTTGATTGTGGAAGGGAGAGGAAAAGGAAGAATAATAAAGGAATGGAGGATGAGGAAAGAGAAGTGCATGATTTTATAAATTTGATAAAGAAAAGTGTAAATATAACTTTGCTTTAACTAGAAGTGGATGGGAAGGGGGCATGGTATAAGACTTAGTATGTTTGTAGACAGGGCAGTACGAGGAATTTTATTAAGGAGGGGCTAAGTATATAATTATCATGTATATTCAAAAATAAAAAATATTATATTTCGAATGATGTTTTTAAATAGAATTAATATTCTAAGGTGATATTTTTCTATTTTGAAAAACTTAAAAACTTAATCTTATTTAAATCTATTAGTAAGTTGAAATTTCAAAAATATTAATAACTTCGATGATGATAATTAATATTTGATAAATATAATAATTTAAATCTTTTTAAATCCATCCATAAAGATTCAAGTAAGATTTTAATCAAAAAATTCTTGGTTAAAAGGAAATATATATATATAATTCATCTCTATGGAATACTAGAACTAACTGAAGAGATGAATGAGTCTGAATCTCATTTAGCATAAAATTATACTTTTAGTTTTAATAATTTCAAATTTATTGATTTAAAATACTATCATATTTTCAAAATAAGAGAAAATTATTTCTAATGTTATTTTTTAAATAGAGTTAATGATTAAGCTGAATTTTTTTCAATCATGATAAGCTTAAATTTTAAATTTGATTTAAAACTATTAGTAAGTTTAATTTTCAAACATATTATTAATTTTTAGTGATTTTTTATTTTTAATAAATCTAATAATTTAAATATTTCTAAATAAGTTCAATTTTAAAAAGGAACAACAAAATTTAATTCATCTATAAGGAGTGCAAGAGATAATGGAAGAGATAAATGAGCTTGAATCCCCTTTAACACAATTATACGTATAATTTTTATATTTTAAAATTATTTGATTCAAATGAGATATCATATATATATTCAAAAATGAAAAAGTATTGTATTTTAAATGATATTTTTAAATAGAATCAATAGTTTAAACTGCTATTTTTTTCAATTTCGATAAACCTAAAATTAAATCTCCAAGTAAGTTGAATTTTTAAATAGACTATTAATATCCATGATGATTTTTAATTTTGATAAATATAATAATTTAAAATATTTCTAAATTCATCGCTAAGGCTAACTAACTTATTAGATGAAATTTTCAAGTAAAAAAATCGTAGTCAAAAGAAAAAATAAAATTAAATCATCTATAGGGAGCTTGAGTAATAACGAGAGAGATAAATGAGCTTGAATCCTATTTATTTCAAATTATACGTATAATCTTAGTATTCTAAAATTTATTTAAATTTTAGATAGATTATTAACTCCGATGGTGATTTTTATTTTTGATAAATATACTTATTTATACCTTTCTATATCTATCCGTATGGGTAACTTATCAAGCTTAATTTTGGAATTAAAAAAAATCATGTTCAAAAGAAAGCAACAAAATTAATCCATTTATTATGAGTACCCGAAATAATAGGAGAGATAAGCAAGTTTAAATCTTATTATATATCAATAATACAAAAGGTAAATCTCGTTATATATCAATAGTATTTAATATTTTTTAAAAATAATAATAGGATTTAATTGGATTCGAACCTTACTTGGTCACTTATAAATAGCATCCTTACCAATAAACCATTACAAGAGTTCTTTCACTTGTTTTTAAAATTATGTATATTTAATATTTAAGGAGGGGTCGAATTATAAAATAAAGATACTGTACAAGACAAATATAAGAATCGAGGGGGCATGCCCCCTCTCCCCGAAATATTAGGTCCACCCATATTTGTAGAGGTTCTATGATAATTATGTATATTTAATATTTAAGGAGGGGTCGAATTATAAAATAAAGATACTGTACAAGACAAATATAAGAATCAAGGGGGCATGCCCCCCTCTCCCCGAAATATTAGGTCCACCCATATTTGTAGAGGTTCTATGATAATTATAAAATACACAATGGCAAGCAGGTAAGTGGTAAAGTTTATAGATTCCTGGTGCAAATATATGTTGATAGTATTATTGATAAATACAAAATAATTAAGATTAATTTGTCAAGTATTATAATTAGAAATTTGGAACAAACTTATATCAAACATGTTTTTTTGATAGTTAAGTTTTGCAATGATACGGATGATCTTAGAAATAATTGCATTTACTTATTTTGAATTATTCTAAATAGATGTTAAAATAGATTTGCTAAAGAGGGAATGAGGGAGGATGTGACAATCTGATAGCTTTAGGTAGGAAAACAAGAGCAAAAATTTTACAAATTAATAAATCTATGGTTAGACTTGGAACAATCTTCATTGCTAATAGTTAAAAAATGAAAATAACGAGAAAAGTATCCACGCCAATTTTATCACATGTTTGCAAATATCGCGACGTGAGCATTGAGCAGATAGAAACAATTTTAGAGGATCTTGATCGCTGGATGACGATCGATCGATCCAAGATGATTCACTTCGGTGGGAGGAGGGCCTCCAGTCAATGCTATCCTCTATAATTTCTGTAGAACATCCAATGCCAACATATCTCAACCCAAGTCTAATTGCACCTCCTACTGTTCCTCCTCCGACAACCACCAATGCCCACCACCACCTTCCTCCTCCTCCTCCTCCTCCTCCGCCTCCGCCTCCGCCTCACCACCGCCACCACTACTCCCTTCCTATTCCAACGATTCTACGAAGGCAACCTCACTCTCTCCAACTCCTCCTACATCACCCGCACGGGGGCCCTCTGCCTCACCAACATCACCACCGAAAATCAGCTCGGCCGCGCCTTCCTCCCATCCCCACTCCCCCTCCGCCGCTCCCCATCCTTCTCCACCTCCTTCGTCTTCTCCATCTCCCCCGAATCCCCCGATCGCAGCGACCACGGCATGGCCCTCACCTTCACCTCCTCCACCCACTCATCCTCCACCCACTCATCCTCCCTTCCCAACGAAAACCTCGGCCTCGACCCCTCCTCCCATTTCGTAGCCGTTGAGCTCGACACCGTCAGGAACCCACAGTACAAAGAGCCCGACGGCAATCACGTCGGCATCGACGTCAACTCCCTCAACTCCACCAACGCCACATCCGCCTCCTCCATAGGCCTCAACCTCGCCAGCGGCGAACCCATGCAGCTGTGGGTTGACTACAACGCCTCCACCAACCTCCTCTCGGTCTGCTTGGCCCGCCTCCGTATGACCAAACCGCCGACACATCTCCTCGCCTCGACTATCAACTTCTCCTCCTTCCCCGCTGAAGATATTTACGTGGGCTTCTCCGCATCCTCCGGCGGCGCCACCGGGTCGCACTATGTGCTCGCGTGGAGCTTCAGCATGGGCGGAGAAGCAGTTCAAAGGATCAATCCCGATTCTCTGCCGGAGGTGCCAAAAATCCAAAAGAGTGCCCGGAAATGGAGACGAAATCTCATCTTTCCTGCAGTGATCGTCGTCTTAGCCCTTATACTGATCTGTGGATATGGGGGCGCGTATTGGGTCAGGAGAAAGAGGAGGTTGGAGGAGTTCGTGGAGGATGAGGATGAGATCTCGTACGGACCAAACAGGATAAAGTACAGGGAGCTCTACAGGGCGACGAGGGGGTTCAAGGAGGAGAACCTGGTGGGTGTGGGTGGGTTCGGACGTGTGTACAAGGGGACCTTGAGAGGAAGATCCGGTGGTGGTAATAAAGGCTGCAGTGAGGGACGAGTGGTGGCTGTGAAGAGGATAGCGCAGGGATCGAGTCAGGGGGTGAGGGAGTTCGTGGCGGAGATCAGCAGCATGACTCGTCTCCGCCACAGGAACCTCGTCCAGCTTATTGGCTACTGCAGGTCCGTTATCCATACATAATTTATGCTATCAATTCACGTGGATGGGGATGCCCCTCATGTGCATAAAACTTCCATTTCATCTCCCAGCCATTTATTGGTCTCGAAATTTGAAACTACACGAGTTCAAATATTAGAGTTATTTGCACTTACTCATTCTAAGACGGATCAACAGCCAAGAAGGTAATCGACATGTAATTTATATGCAGCTTAACAATATACTTTATTTCCCATGCATGCATGTATGTATGTGTGCATTACATGGTTGTTGAATCCAACATCTTAAATGTCGGTTTTGGTCACTATTTCGATAATGGATCAGAACGGAATTTCGACGGAAATTTCGGTTATTTCGATCATTTTTTTGTACTAGGGCCTCATCTTTCGTTCATTTCGACCATTTCAGTCGAATTTCGATTTCGACTGGATATCGATATTCGACAGAAATTCGACTGCATTACGTTGAAATTTATAAGCATTACTTGAATCAATAAGGGTCCAACTAAATCCTAATTGAATTTACCTATAACTATACCAGTTGGAAGTAGGGGTATGGAAGATTCCCTTGGATAGAACGAAGTGTATAGATAGTCTAAGGTGCGGGAGCAAGCATGTCCGCAAATCATCTCCCTACATATATGATGCATGCATGTATGTTTGCATGTATGTATGTACGTAGATGTATGTATCCATGCAGGTGTATGTGTGTCAATATATATAGGGGCCGGGAAAGCTGCACCCGGCGGTGTAGCTAACTAGCTGCACCCGACCCTTTTTTTAGTTAGTTTTTTGCGTTTTTAAAATGAAACCTATGGGGATTTAAATCACCATATATCACCATGATATCATGTCAATTTCAACTAAATTCGACACTTCTATCATCTCCATCAAGACTATCACAATTTAACGGTCTCAGAATTATTGAAATTGACCCTATCTAGATGGAATGTTAGGAATATTTGTTTTGCTTGAAATTTGAAACACATATTCCACTCAATAAACTAAGTAAATCCTCATAGGTTTCCTTCAAAAAAATCAAAAACCAATGAGAAAAATACTCGGATGTAGCTAGTTGGCTGCACCACCCGGTGTAGCTTCCCTTTTCCCTATATATATATATATATATATATATATATATATATATATATATATGAGAAAAAGGATCGTACTCCATGGAGTAGGTAACTTACCTACTCTATTTTCATTTTTCAAATTTTTTTTATTTTTTTTGAAAAATCTTTCATGGATTTTCATAACTATATCCCTCTAATATGTCAGAGACTCCTACGGCCTCCATCGAGACAGTCATTTTTTAACAATCTCATATTTGTTGTATTTTTCATATTCTGGATGGAGGCCTTAGGAGTCTCTGTTTCTGATGAAATTTGAATGACAAATTAGAGGGATATAATTATGAATATCCATGAAAGCATTTTTCAAAAAAAAATAAAAAAATGGAAAAAAAAAGAAAGTGGAGTAGGTAAGTTACTTACTCCATGGAGTAGGATCCCTCCCCCCCTATATATATATATATATATATAGGAGAAACTTCAAATGAGGCGGGATCTCATCATATATATGGTGAGACACCCTCAATTTAGGCATATTTCCAATATATTTTACAATTTCATGTTTCATATATATAACAATAAACATTAACACAACATGTATAGTGAAATAAAATTATGAAAGTATTATTATATTGGATGGAAATGTTAATTTAAATTTGGATGCTATATTTTACAAAATTCATTTTTTACAATGTGTAGTTTGTACTTTTACAAAACTGTTACAGAGTTTTTACTAAATTCACAGTGGCCTTTACAATTTCAGAAAAGCCCCCACCTCATCTGAAAGGTCCCTTATATATATATATATATATATATATATATATATATATATATATAAGGAATATTTCAGATGAGGTGCACCTTTCCAGGGTGCAAGGAAAGCCCGCGATCTTGATCATCCGCAAATAATCCGATGGTTACCATTAACAGCTCGTTGTCTATATATTTTTAATGTTGAAAAACCCATTATGGTCATTTTAGCATATCTATATTTAGAATGCAACAAATATCTCCACAAATTTCTCCTCTCTCTCTCCCTCTCCCTCTCTCTCTCCCTCTCTCTCTGCTACCCGTCTCCCTATTCGACGAGCACCACATGCCTTTCCTGGAGATTCGATTCGCAGCAATGGCAGATTCTCTTCGATTCGCAGCACGAGCCTCCGGTGTCGATCCTCGCGACCCATCTTCCAGTTCCGACCACCATGTCACGCCCGCCATGGAGATTCGCGACCATGGGAGATTCACGGTCATGTTTCACGTGAATGGAGGTGTGTGGGCGGAGGAGGTGCATGGAGGAGGTGCGTCGTGGAGGAGAAGGGCGACAAAGGTGCGGGTAGAGAGGATGCTGAAGATGGAGGGCGTGCCCAGGTTTTTACAATATAATGAACTATTTTGCAATCTCGAGTTTTTTTTTACAATCCCAGATCGTATTTTACAATAACATATCATCTTTTTACAAATTTTAGACTGTTTTTTTACATTTATACGCATGGAGGAGGTAGATCATGGAGGAGACGGTTGAAGGAGTGCGTGAATGGAGGTGTGTGGGCGGAGGAGGACGTGCATGGAGGAGGTGGGACGTGGAGGAGAAGGGCGGAGGAGGTGCGGGTAGAGAGGATGCTGGAGATGGAGGGCGTGGCCAGGTTTTTACAATATAATGACCTATTTTGCAATCTCGAGTGTTTTTTTACAATCCCAGATCGTATTTTACAATATAAATGACCTATTTTGCAATTTCAGACTGTTTTGCAATCTCGAGTTTTTTTTACAATCTCAGATCGTATTTTACAATTGCATATCATTTTTTACTAACTGTGATCTTATTATACAATGCAGGATGCAAAATTATAACAGGGACTCGAATTTTATAAAGATGCTTGGCGAAAATTCAGCAACTAAAAGGCAACAAAAAATACCAAATCAGACACGCTAAAAATGGAAAAATATAAAGACGAAATAAATTTCAAATTCGAAATTAAATTCAAATTTAAAACGAAAATGTATGGACTAAAATGCCCTTTTGGATGAAGAACCGCTAGATCGAGATCTAACGGATCTCGTGATGGGCTTTCCATACACCCAGGAAAGGTGCACCTCATTGGAAGGGCCCTCTATATATATATATATATATAGAGAGAGAGAGAGAGAGAGAGAGAGGAGTGATCGTGTGAGAGTAAAAAGTTGTGAGAACAGGAGAGAAATGATTCTAGACAAATAGATTATGTCTTCTCTCTCCAAATCTTCTCTCTCCTTTTTGAATCTAGTGGTCCAAAACCACTCCTCTCATGCTCTCACATGATTTAATGGGGTTGTCCCCTAGGGGCAGCCAACATGGTTGCCCTGCCCCTATTTCAATATTTTTTTTGAAAAAATAAAATACTGTATATTCATCCCTATATCCCTCCTATATGTCATTCGAATTTCACCAGAAACAGAGACTCTTGCAGCCTCCATCGAGACGGTGTCAATTTAACAAATCATGTTACCATTAAATATTGACTGTCTGGATGAAGGTCATATGAGTCTCTGTTTCTGACGAAATTCGAATGACATATAGAAGGGATATAGAGATGAATATATACATGGTTTTATTTTTCAAAAAAAATTAAAAAAATGCCGAAAATGACGCGAGGGCAGCCACGTTGGTTGCCCCAAGGGGGCAGCCCCATTACCCTATATATATAGTTTAAAATAAGGATGCCCCTTCGGAAAGCTAACTTAGCTCCCGCAATCTTTTTTATTATTTTATTATTTTTTTAAGAACACATAAATAGATTTTCACAACCCAATGAAAAATTATTATCATTCTAATTTCATTTAAACAGACATTGCAAAGGTATGCATCTGTTTTGAAACCGTTAAATTAAATTTTGATGATCTTGATGGAGAATAGGAATTCCAATTAAGTTGAAATTTTAATGTCATATTTTTATTGAGTGGTAAAAATCCTCCATGTATTTAAAAAAACTACAAAAAGTACAAAAAAAGGCGGGCAACATGGTATCCCCATTTTACCCAATTGTGTAGAACCCATAAATGTTTATATTTTTTATCTATACCAAGATCATTAGATCTTACCCTTATATTTAAACCATTGCCAATATTATTGGTTCTCATATTGGAACTTCTGCTTTCAGTAGAAATGAAACTATAAATATTATCGTTGTTGAAATTGTTGAAATTGTCACTGCCTTCTTGAATTTAACTACCAATATTGATTTCGAAATGATGCAGTGAATTTAAAATGAAGATTTATTTGTTTTTAGATAAATAAATTATGAAATGCTTTTGCAGAATACTTAATATTTCATTTTTATCTTATGAGCAGAAATATTTTTCTTCCCATGTTATTCAAAAGATCAAAGAGTGTTTGTAAATTAGATATTTTGATATGATTATAAGCTCTAGAAGGCAATTCTAATTTATTAGTAACAATATCTTTTTGTGTAATTCATTTTTTATAGAAATCCTTTGTCGATGATAACAAACATTTCTGCTATTGTCAAATTGTTATGCTATACATACATACAAAAACTGTGAGTATGAGATTAGTGATTCTGGACCATTAGATTCTATTCATTTCTTTCCTCTGCTAATCAATCAGGAGAGATATGGCATAATCTAGTGGTTCAAAATCATTGATCTCATGCTCTTACAATTTTTGGCTCTTACAAAATCATCCCTTATATGTGTGTGTGAATGCGCATGTGTGTTTGTTTTGTGTGTGCACGCGCGCTCGTGCGCGTGTGCGTGTGCATGCGGGTGCGTGTGTGTGTCTACATAGATATATATATAGAGAGAGAGGTTGATTCTGTGAGAGTCAAAAAATGTGAGAGCATGAGAGCAGTGAATCTGGACCACTAGATTCTGCTTTTTTCTCTCCTCATATAATCAATGAGAAGAGACACTACAATAAAATTGAGCTATAGTGATGTTTTTTTCAAAATCCGTCATTAAATTAACTGTTGTTAAATATATAACAACAATATTATTCGTTACGAAATGAATTTTCGTACTCGAAATTAGCGACGGATATCATATATGTCGTTATATCATTAGCAACAGTCCATACAACAACATTTACCCGTTGCTATTTCTCAAAACATCAACTAACAGTCGCTAATTTTTTTAAATTAGCGACGATTACTTGCTATTTTGAAAAATAGCAGCGGGTAAGCATTGTTGTATGGACCGTTGCTAATGATATAACGACATATATGATATCCGTCGCTAATTTGGAGTACGAAAACTCATTTCGCAACGAATAACATTGTCGTTATATATTTAACAACGGTGGATTTTGGAAAAAAAAACGTCACTGTAGCTCAATTTTTTTGTAGTGGGATGAGAGGGAGTCTAGTGACCCAAAATCATTGCTCTCATACTCTCACAATTTCTGATACTTACAGGATCAGCCCTCATAGATAGATACATTATATTGTAGAGAGCGGAAGGGGGATGCATGTATTCTATATCGGGATGAGTGAGTGCAAGTGATTCCGCTTTGCAGTTTCAATTTCCAATGCAATATGTAGCTCAAAGGTGATCAACATGAAAACTTATATGCAGCTAAGCTGCCTACTCCTCACCTCTATATGGATATACATACATGCATGTCTGTGTATGTAATGCAGAATAGAACTAATAATTTGTCTGTATCCATACCAGAAGGAGAGAGGAGCTGCTGCTGGTATACGATTACATGGAGAACGGGAGCCTTGACAAATTCCTCTATGGATCGAAGAAGGCGGAGATCCTTAGTTGGGCGCAAAGGTTCCATGTGGTGAGAGGGGTGGCTGAGGGCCTCTTGTACTTGCACGAGGGCTGGGAGCAGGTAGTTATACACCGTGACATCAAGGCTAGCAATGTCCTCCTCGATGCAGACTTTAACGGCCACCTGAGCGACTTCGGCCTCGCCAAGATCTTCGATAGAAGCGATGACCAGGAACACACCACTCGTGTTGTCGGAACACCAGGGTATCTATCTCTCTTTTGTGTCTAGAAAAGTTTACATGCTCTCTGAATGTGAAGGATTCCATTTCTGTTGTTCAATAGAAGTAAAATACTAATAACTTCTGAAATTTGTTGGTTAATTAGAAACGAATTTATTTTTCTTTAATTTTAATTTGTTCACGAGAGCACTAATTTCCTTGTTCTGAGAGCTTAAATTGACGGGAAAAACGTTTGAATAATTTTAATAACGTGATGCCATTGTTTGCATTGATTTTTCTATCATATGGCAAATGCAGATACCTAGCTCCGGAGATTGTGAGGACTGCAAAGGCAACCACTTTCACCGATGTATATGCGTTCGGTGCCTTCTTGCTGGAGGTCGCCTGCGGCAAGAGGCCGATGGCTGCCAAGAACATGGCGGAGGGGATATCGTCGCAATTCCTCGTAGATTGGGTCACAGAGCTATGGAGGGCCGGAGACATTCTGGGGGCAGTGGATCCACGGCTTGGCAATGAGTACGCGACTGCAGAGGCAGAGGTGATGCTCAAGCTCGGCGTAATGTGCTCGCACGAAGTGCCAGCAGGACGGCCGAGCATGAGGCAGGTGGTTCAAGCTCTTGACGGCGATGTCGAATTGCCCGTGGACCTTCCCGAGCTTGGAACGGCTGCAGCAGCGGCCATGGTGTCTGTGGCATATGCAGCCGAGGGGGATAATCCGATGCCGCCGTTGGATCTGTATAGTAGAGAGGAATCGACGTTAAGTGTTGGAGCCAACTCCTCTGAATTTTCCCAATAGGAATCAGATTGTAAAGAAATACATACTTCGATTTTATGTTCGTATACAGATTTCGTGATGTGAAATAAAGTCAGTGTTGTAATGTGGCTATCTTTATTGGATTGTCGATTTTGGTGATCTGTGGACATTGTCACATTCTGTCCCGAGGGATGTTAAAGTTTGGCGATTCACACATATTAGTAGAAAGAGCTCCAAGATTCTCTTCACGTTTGTTGAGATCTACAATTTAGTAAAAATGTAAGGAAATCATATGAATATCCTTGAAAATCCTGAAACTAAGCCTCTTCATTCTACACATTCTTCTCCAAAAATACCGTTGCGACTTCTCCATTGCACGGGAATATTGCCAGCGGCATACCAACGGCGACGGAAGAGAATTTTTGTTATACGGAGTTATAAAGATATATGGGTATTCGTGTAATATTATAGTTCACGGGAGATTTTATGTAAAACCCCTCTAAATATATTTCAAAAGTGAAGCACCGTGGTATTTCTCATCAAAGTTTTAAAAATCAGACCGGACATTGAACCGGTCAGTCTTCGATTTGGTCCAACCGGGTCGAATCATCGGTCCAAACCGGTCGGACCGGTGATGATCGGTGATGACGTCAACATGATGTCAACATTCTTATCGACTCAAAAAAAACCAGACCGAGCTTAATTTACTGGTCAAACCGATCGAACCGGTTTTTTGAACCAATAAAACCGAATACATATATGTAAGTATGTATTTATATATCAATGAAATAATTGTTAGAATTTTCAAATATTTAAATAGAATAGCATGATTGCCTATTTCGAGTAAAACTCTACAAAGTTAGTCGCATTTTTAGAAATATATGAATATAATCTTATAATCATTTATTTATAGTTGTTTCAAGAAAATTACTCAAAGAAAGTATTGACATACGTATGTTCCAAAAAAGAGGAGCATACCTATCGCAGAAGTTAAGGACATATATGATAAAATCCCCATTATCTCATTATCCTTTATTTTTGAAAATTATCAAACCATCAAAACTGGGTCAACCGGGTCAACCCGGTCCGACTATGTGGGTCAACCCGATCCGACCGCTAGTCGAACCCGGTTTTTATCTTTTTAATTTTTTTAAAATTTATTACAAAGAACCGGCCGAACTGGCCGGGTCGGGGCCGGTTCCCAGTCCAACCGGTCCGATTTTTAAACCTTGTTCCTCATACAATATATATATATAGTATTTTGCAATAATGCTCTTCCAAGTTTTGCAATAACATTTATGGTATCCCTCCTAAGGTTTTCACAACCACGCGTGTGCCCATATATAACCACATTTTATAGTGCCCTTCCGTTACTACAACAAGTTCTCTTAAATTACACTAAGTGAAGGGCGATAATGTGAAATTCGCCTGAACTTAGGGGCACAGATGTAATTGCAAAAAAGTCAACAGCATAAACGTAAAAAACTCTGAAGGGCACAAGTGTAAAAGCCCCGTATAAAATACTTGCAGAGGCATCTATGTCAAAATCTCGTAATTAATTCGGCAAGGATCCAACGAATCCCCACCATCTTCAAGTTGTGGTGAGGATGACCCTCACGTGGCACAACAGGAGCAACTCTCACAAACCAAAAGATAAGGAGCTCAAAACATAGAAATTTAGAGAAGAAGAAGAAGATCCTAAAAATGGAGACCTTGACAACCATCACATCCTCAGCATTCCTCCACCAACGCCCCCTCTCCAAATGCCTCCAACCCCTTCGCCTCAGGAGCCCCAGAAGGACACCTTCATCAGTCGTCAAGGCCGCAAAGCTTCCCGCAGGGGTACATGTAGTATTAGCATTGTAGTCATATCTTCTAATTTTCTCTGTCTTCTATAACATAATATCATACCTGGCCAACGTTCGTTGTATGGTTGCAGGTGGAGATGCCCAAAGTGGTGCCGAAGATGTTGGAGCCCACGGTAGGTTTCACGAAGGTCGCGGAGGTGTGGAACTCCAGAGCTTGCATGATTGGGATCATTGGCACCTTCATCGTTGAGTTGGTAATGCCACGAACATCATCTTTCTTGAATCCTTGACACTGCAGAGATTGTGAATAAGAAGAGAATGGCTTTTGTGGGTTTTCAGGTGCTTCAGAAGGGCATACTCCAGATGATAGGAGTGGACGTAGGGAAGGGACTTGATCTCCCTCTTTGAGGAAGCTGTGACCCCTGTGGAGCTTTTGATTCAATGTTGCTGCACAATCACGTTAGATGCATATAATAAAGAAATAACGCATTAGTTACGCAATGAAAGTGTTTGTACCTTTTTCTTGGTTGCCCTGTCAAATCAGTAGATAAAGAGGATGAATGTAAACTATACTCACATATTCGATCAAACGTGTTAATTCACCTCGAGATTTACATCTGCAGTAGTCCATCCAACCTCATGTCTCGAGCCTGGCATGCCGACTTCTTAGACTGTTGAGGCCCCATAGGATTCAGCCAAAGACAGACAGTGATGGCATCATCTTACTAGCAATATGGGATTCACCACGAACCAACTTTAACTTTTCTTAAAAGACAATTCAAAATTGAGAACATATTATTGAATTGATGAACATAGTTTCAGAAATAAACATATGGACACATGATGAAGCGCCGAGCGCGATATAAGAAAACACACAGATTTACGTAATGCGTCCTAAATAGTCTTTTAAATTGTAGCATACATGTATCGCTTGAGCATGCATGTTGGCATGATGTTGTGGCTATATCCATGAATCATGAATCATCCCACATATTTGTCATGAAAGTAACAAAAGAACTCGAGGGGAGACGTTGCATGATATAGAATTGTCTCGAACATGCTGCTTTCAGGATCTTGAGCACGACGTGGCGATCTCTAAACTCATGTGCAGTAACTGTAACAAGCGTGTTAAATGACCCTGCTTATCCGAGTGTCGATGACTGCTGCCTTGGAGGGTTCAGTGAATTCCAGGGCTTCAGCTAGTGATAGGCGGTGGTTCCTCCAATTAGCTTCTGCCCACATCCTCATGTTCTCACCTTCAGTCTTCCTGTTCTGTTGTACACACAGCGTCTCCGCGTATCCACCTAAAGCACAGACCAAACATAAGCTTGACCATTTAGCAGTCTACTAAAGTTGATTTAGTAAACCCCTCAGATAGACCGTGTGGTAAATTCAGTTCCTGTTGAAACTTATTATGTCTCGTACACACACAAAAGTCATGATACTTGCCAGTTGAGTCGTTTTTAATCAGCATATTAGAGTTCAGGAGCTATCAAAGTTCTCAGTCTGGTTGAAATACGAAAGATTTTGTAACAGGTATTAGAACAGATGTCTTTGGCCAAAACATTTATAAAATCTCATTTCTCGGGATTATGGCATTCATTTTCAGTAGCTTTTTATATCGAGCATGAACTAGTTGTATCAGGTTGCACACAAGGAGAAGGTTAAATTTACACATTTTGAAGATTCTATAATATAGAGACTTTCATTTTTGTTAATTTTTCATATCGAACATGGACTAGTTGTATCAGGTTCAACACAAGGAGATGGTTAAATTTACACCATTTTAAGATTCTATGAAATAGAGACTACAATGGAATGATAGATGCAACCAGTCCTTGCTTTTGGCAATTCTTATCATACGCACCTACAGTCCATAACCTCCGTGTTAGACGTAACTATATCAATAGAAACCAATTCCACCCAAAATTTTCTAACTTCTGTGCCGAGCCTAACCTCTTGCCAGGGCAACTATGTCACTTCTCTTAACGGGCAAGTTGGCACCTGCAAGAAAAATAACTTGGTTCATACAAAGTCGGGTATCAATATGAAAATAATTGAAATAATGAGATCCAATCAAATCTTTTGGTACCATCATCATTCATGGAAGGAGCTTTTAGTAATTCAATGGATTTCCGATAGAGTCCCTGCATTTTGTTGTCATCTCCAGCAAATGAAACGTTGCTAGATTCATAATATCAAGACTAAATTTGTGAATATGCATTTTCTTGAAAGAGTTCATCTTATAATTCTTATGTTTTGCGGTTGAGAATGATGCAATTTGGCAAATCTCATTATAAACCCTATTTTGGATAAGGTTCACGCATAAGCTGATTTTTCTTTGAGTCAAAAAAGGGAGGAAAACGTTACGGCGTCCGCTCCAAATATGTTAAAAGACGAACAAGAGTTACAAGAAGACTTACAGAACCCAAGACTCGAGCAGAGTCTTAGAATGGAAAATCACGCACAAACTGATTAAGATGGAATGCAATGTGTAAGGTGATTATTAAAGCTAATCGTGGTGTTTGTCAATTAAGAGCATACTTGCTTAAAGCTAGTGATGAAATTCATTCTGAACTTTCAGAATACAAACAACACCAAAGTGTGCACAAGTTATTGTAGCCTTGTTCAAGAAGAAAAATCCATTTTTGTCAATGAAAACTAGATATCACTGGAAGCTGCTTTCACAACGTCTCAAACACACGATTAATAGAAAGAATGGGAAACATAGAGGGGACAAACAAAATTAACATTAAATCAGAACCTCCTGAATCAGAAGAGAACTCGACTTCTCCATCTTGGCTTTATGTCCAAACATGTTTGCCATGCATGTCAGAACGATGCCAACTTTAGGATGATTCTGACCTGACACAATGAAAGATTCTGAGAGCCTTGTAGCAACCATTTAGATCTGTATCCTAGCATTTATCATTTTATAGAAGTATACAAATAAAATTTTAAGAAGTAAGATTACTTGGAGAATTCAACAGATATATACGAACCAAAGTGTCCCTCTGCACTTGTTAATGCTTTTGTCAGCATCTCTTCTGCATCCTGGAAGTTCCTTCACAACCATATGAAGTTTATTCTTTTCAGATGGGCATATAAATTGTTAGGCACAACGATGCAACAGTAGATGTTGTAGGCAAACGACTTTGAAACGAAGAAATCCTTGGAATAACAGTAATTTAAATATTAAATGATTTTCTTGTTGAGAAAAGCAAATTCAACAAGAACAAAGCCTTTTCCCACATTAAGTAGGGTCGGCTAAAAAATTGCAAAGCCTTCTTCTTCCACTATAAGTAAGATCGGCTACATAGATTCTTGCTCAAATCTATGTTGAAAGATTCAATTATTTTTTCCACTGATTGTCGACTACCTAACGCAACCCCCACAATGGGGGGACTTGAACCCTGATCTTTTGGGTGGTAGGCACACTGCACTACAGCCAGATTATTGAAGTGAGAAATGCCAATTGCAAGCAGACAATCAATATAGTCAATATCTTCAAAATATAATATGCATAAAAACCTCTTATCTATTTCAGAAAAGAGTCCCAGATGTTAGAATATGTATCTTAAAGCAATGCATGAAAATCAAGCAAACATTTTCCATCTATCAAATTGCCTACAATCTAAAAAAGCTCTACAAAGAACGGCCAAATAAATTTACCCGGAATGTGCTAAAAGTTGACCTAGTGAACAGGCAGCTCCAATTAGTGCTTCTTCAGGCACCATATTAACAGCTGATATGTAAGAGCTCTCTGGGATAACTTTCGCCTGAGATACCTGTAAAGCTCTTTCATAGAAATCCTTTGCCGATGATAAGTCCCCGCTAACATGAAGAAATTCACCGTACGATAGAACACTATTGGCTGCAAATTAGTACAATAGAGACCTCTTATTGTACATCAGGGGAAAAAGATTGGGTTTCAACTTGTTAGGTTGATCACATAACCAACCAGAGTAATCATCAAGGTTCGTTGGCTCACGATGCTCAGATCCATGAAGTACTAATTCAGCTGCTACATATTTTAACATCAGCGGTTAGTCGCCATCACGATAAGATTAAGAATGAAAGTGATAGAATGATCAATTGAAAAATTAACCTGCTTTCAAGTCCCCAACTACAAGATCGATAAGCCCCCTGAGGGATTTACAGCGGAAGCCTACTTCATCACTTACAGAAATTCCACCTTCCTGTCTGGTTTGCAAAAGTTGTCGGAATTCATCTGCAGCTATTGATGCAGCAACATCCTATGACAAAGATAGTTCAATAAATCTAAAAAATTGAACAAAACATATAAGCAAACAGCACAAAACCTCTCCTTCTTCCAGATTGAGCCCGGCGAGACCTTCATAAGCAGCAACTGCAAAGGTAGGTCGTAAGAGGGTTTCCTTTTTCGTTCTTGATAAACAAAAAATGAAACTGGCATTTTCATTTGAGAAGAGGTTGCTAACTGTAAACGAAAGGGGAAATGCTCTAAAACAAATTACTAAGAGTAAAAAGAAGGATATTACTTGAAGTAGGATCTCATAGTCAACTTGTATTTTTGCCAAATTAAAGAGTTGCAGAAGTTGAATCATGCAAAAAGTATGTTCGAGACAGGTCACTTATATCTGCATCAATAACTCCCTTGTTAGTTCTTGTTGAGATAATTATATGTCTATGTCTTTATTTATATTTTTCTATTTCTTCAGTCTTCTTTATGTAATTTCTCCCTAGAGCTCTAGAGTTGCGAGGAATACACCTTTTTCATTCACATCTTTCCACATGATATCAGAGCGACGGTCCTCGACCGGAGCCTATGCCCTAAAGATCCACCCCCACCGAAAGCCTCCGCGCCTCCGTGCCTCCTCGCCGCCCTGCGCACCTCCGTGCGGCTGCGTCGCCCTGTGCGCACTCACGGCATCGCCCTGCGCACGCGTGCTCTCCACGCATGTGCGCCCTCCTGCGCCCTCTGCGCACAGTTCTCCTACGCCTGTGTCTCCCGTGCTCCATGTGTCGTTGCTCTTGGTTGCTTCGGACTCCGCATTGTTGGGTCTCTAGGGTATAGCGTGACTATCTAAAGCACCCTAGTCACCCAAAGGAGTCACCAAGAATGGAAGTGATTGTGGTATGAGTCTACACCCACAATCATCTTCCTATATGTTCGTGCATACACTATTCTTACGGTGTGCAACCCCAGTCTTAAAGATTGTTGTCATCATGTCAAACAATAAAGCAGAGATTCCATCCCTTGGTGCCTTCAAAGGTCCAGCACTCATTGTGAAGATGGATGGAACGAATTATGAACCGTGGGCTATGCGGTTCATGAGTCTTATGCAATGTAATGGCAAGAAGCATATCCTCACATAGGAGGAGCATGTTGACAAGACTGGGGTTAACGCCTCATGGGAGGCAGATGATGCTTATGCACGTATATAGTGTTGGAGTACTTTGTTGTATGCGTCATGTATAAGGGAGATGGGTAAATGGATCCTCTACCCCATCCAACAGGTTTGTCCCACATCGTCCAATGATGGGACTTGGAGGCCCTGTAGAGGCTATATAAGGAGCCCAGGCCTCCTGTAACAGATGAGAAAAAACAATGCATAACATGCCCCTTTGAGGGCTTCTCCCGTGGTTTCATCCCACTCCTCACGGAGTAGGGTTCCACGTAAAATCCCATTGTTCTTATGTTTTCTTTATCTTTTCCATGTTTACGCTTCCGCTTCCTATTTTCTAACATGGTATCAGAGCGGGTTCGATTCTCGAAGAGTTTTTATGTTCTTCATTTTTTTTTGTTCGAGATTCGAGATTCAATTATAGGGTTTTCATTGAAACCCTAATTATGTTCTTGAAGATTATTGTGATCTGATTTGGTTCCAAGTTCCTGTTTGGCATGCATCGCATCTCCTCCGACCATTGTTCCCGAAGCACTTTTGTTCAACGTGTTGGGTGCGCATCCTAGCGCACAAGACCCAGTCAGATTTGTTTCATGTTGGAGCTTGGAAGAACGTCATCGATTTTCACATATCCAGAGTTTTCTGAAACCCTAGATGATCTAGAGCATGCTCCTGGTGGCGATACAGTCTCGTCGGAATATTCTGTCAAAACCCAGCGGCTGCGACCAAGCCCTTAGGCCGCAGGCATCCTCCAGGTCACATCTGCGGTGGTGCACCCAGGCTGTATTTGCATCTTCCAAGATGCCCCTTTTCTATGTTCTTATGTCCATATTCAGGCGGCGTACATCGGTAGCAACGATACTGCAGCTGCAGCCCGATCCAGCAACATCATCGAAGTGCCAAGCGACAGCCTCCTCTCTCGCCGCACCACAGAGATCCCCAGGTTCGCATCCTCAACGCGCCCTAAGCCTCTAGGCGTGGAAGCTTCTCGTGCATCCTCGATCCCCTTCCACGCACGCAGGATGCGTGCGAGACCTAGCATCAAGATATCCAGAGAGCAGCATAGGCGGTGCGAGGCAACCCCACTGGCGGCTGTGCGATCCCCTCGAAGCCGCCCTGTTGGGAAAAATGAGCAAGTTGTTTATTACATAAGCCCTAGGCTCTCTTATATAGGAGAGTAGCCTATGGGTAAATTACATAAAGCATACAACTGGAAATAAAAATAACAGAGAGACACATAAACTACTATATGCGTTAACACTCCCCCTCAAGATGGAGCATAGATATCAATCATGCTCAGCTTGGACGCACACTTCTGGAATGGGCCTCGTAGTAATGCCTTGGTGAATATATCCGCAGTTTGATTCTCTGAGGCAACATGAGATGTAGCAATGAACCCCTTCTGAATCATGTCACGTATGAAGTGACAGTCAACCTCAATGTGCTTGGTCCGCTCATGGAATGCTGGGTTGTTTGCAATGAACAAGGCTGCCTGATTATCACATTCCAAGTTCATAGGAAGTGGTACATTTAGACATAGGTCTGTAAGTACAGCTTTCACCCACATCATCTCTGTAGTAGCCTGGGCCATACCCTATAGGATTCAGCACTAGATCTAGCTACCACCGTCTATTTCTTGCTCCTCCATGAGACTAGGGCATCTCCAACATAGACTGCAAACCCTGAGGTGAACTTCCTGTCCTTGGGACATCCTGCATAGTCTGCATCCGCACATGCTGAGATAGAAATCCCCTTTCCTTTCCTGAATAGCAGACATGTACCTGGAGATGATTTGAGATATCTAAGAATCATATGTATTGCATCCATATGAATCTGACGTGGTTGCTCCATGAACTGGCTCACACGACTCACTGCAAATGATATATCTGGTCTAGTAATCGTGACATACAACAGTTTGCCTACCAGATCTCTGTGTCTTCTCCTGTCCACCTCCTCTGTGTCATCGTCATAGAGCTTCATACTGGGATCCATTGGTGTCGTAGCAGGTCGACACCCAAGCATACATGTTTCACTCAACAGATCTGTAACATATTTCCTTTGCGACATTACTAATCCATATGGATTTCTAGCAAATTCCAGCCCCAGAAAATATCTAAGAACACCAAGATCCTTAGTGACAAATTCGCTTCCCAGCTTTTCTTTCGCCTGCTTCATGCCCTGCTCATCATCTCCTGTAATCAAGATGTCATCTACATAAACCATAATTGCAATAATACCTCTAGCAGTCTTCTGTACAAACAAGGAATGATCAGCATTGGAGCTTTTGTGTCCTTGTCTTTCAAAGAGGTCTGAGAGCTTCTGAAACCATGCACTAGGGCTCTGCTTAAGGCCATAGATAGCCTTATGAAGTCTGCATACCTTGGAACACTCCCCCTCAACAGCAAAACCAGGTGGCTGTTGTATATAGACTTCCTCCTGCAAATCTCCATATAAGAACGCGTTCTTCACATCCAACTGATACAGCGGCCAGTCCCGAACAACTGCAACTGACAATAAGATCCGGAGAGTGGAATGACGGGCTACTGACGAGAATGTATCAAGATAATCCACCCCGTATGTCTGTGTAAAACCACGTGCAACAAAACGTGCCTTGTATCTATCAATAGAACCATCTGCATTGTGCTTCACCGTGAACACCCACTTGCAGTTCACCAGGGTCACATCCGGAGGTATAGGAACTAGACTCCAAGTTCCTCTAGATTGAAGTGCCGCCATTTCTTCCTCCATTGCTAGCCGCCATCTATTGTCCTACAGAGCATCCTGATAATTCCGTGGAATATCTACAGCTGACAGGGCCACCACAAATTTCCTGAAATCCCCCGATAATCTCTCAAAAGACACAGAAGCTGACAAGGGATATGTAACACAGCTCCTCTTCGATTTGCGTATAGCAATGGGAACATCTAAATCGGGTGTAGCCTCATCTGGCCCCTGCAACATATCCTGCTCAGAAATATCATTAGATCCATCAATAGAAGTATCTTCATTACATACCATAGGCGAGCTAGGAGACGAGTCATGACCATGAGCGGGAGGAGGCCTGCGGGTATAATGGAACGGTAGTGGTGAGACGGGTATTTGTGGTGGTGGCGGCGGTAGTGGTGGTGACGGCGGTGGTGGTGGTGACGGCGCTGGAGGTGGTGGTGTCATGTATATGGCATCGGTAGGCAGTGGCAGTAGCTGTTGATCTCCTGAGGCTGAGAAATACATTATAGATTCAAAAAATGTAACATCTGCACTGACCATATACCGCCGACGCAGAGGATCAAAACACTTGTACCCCTTTTGAGTTCTGGAGTACCCAACGAAAACACACTTGACAGCCCTAGGAGAGAGCTTGTCAGTACCAAGCGACAACTGATGGACAAATGCTACTGAACCAAACACGCGGGGAGTAGGAGTGAACAGATCCTTCCCAGGATAGATAAGGGAGAACGGAATCTGTTCATCCAAGACAGAAGAAGGTATACGATTGATTAGGTAACATGCAGTGAGAACTGCATCACCCCAGTAAGAGTACGGAACATGACTCTGTATAAGAAGTGATCTTGTGACATGAAGAAGGTGGCGATGTTTCCTTTCAGCAATTCCATTTTGTTGAGAGATATGAGCACAGGATGTTTGGTGAATGATCCCTTTTGAGGAATAATAGTTGGCAAGAACATGAGTGCACAGTTCTAGGGCATTCTCACTTCTCACAAACTTCACAGATGTGGAGAAAACATTTTGAATTTCATTAAGAAAATGGATAATAATATTGCCAGCTTCAGATTTATTTTTCATCAAAAATACCCATGACACACAAGAGAAATCATCCACAAAAACTATAAAAAAATATGTCCCTGATGATCAGGTACACGACTCGGACCCCAGACATCAATATGAAATAACTCGAACTTGGAGGTACTACTTCGACCTGGACGACTAGGAAAGGTCGACCTGTGATGCTTTCCCAACTGACACGCCTCACATTGGATAGATGTGTGAGGAAGACCCTGGGGTAACACACGACGCAACTTCTGAAGCGGTAGATGTCCAAGGCGCAGATGCCACAATAAAGGAGATACTGGTCCAGTGGGAAGGGATGAGGTTCCAGCGAATGGAGTCTGATTCAGGCGGTAGAGACCTCCTTGCTCATAGCCACGACCAATCACGTTACCCGTATGGATGTCCTGAAAAATAAGAGATGATGGATCAAAAATTGTCTGACAATGTAGATCCTTCGTAATCTGACTAATTGACAACAAATTCATTGAAAAGTCAGGTGCACGTAATACATTCTTGAGCTGCATAGAAGATGTCAATCTAATCTCCCCCTGACCAGTGATGGGGGAATGTGTACCATTGGCAATGACTACTGTTCGGCCTAGTGCGGCCTCCTCTTCCACGGGGTCCACATCCACGGCTCTGATGATGAAATCCGCGACCCCTGTTAGTTGCCATAGCTGAAGTATTCTGATTCGTGGCCGTGGAAGGAACTGTGATCCGACTCAGTCTATGGAAAGCTTCCTCCATGGGAGGAATAGTAGAGTCGGCCAAGATCTGGGATCGTGCCGCCTCATACTCTGGATCGAGTGCAGCAAGGAACACGCCAACCATAGTCGCGTTCATATATGTCTTCTGTTGTTCTGGCGTGGCTGTCAGGGGCATGAAGCTGTAAAGCTTCTCGAACATCCCTCTCAGTGATGTGTAGAGAGAATGTAGAGGGCGACCATTCTGCTTTATTGTGAATATATCATGCTGAAGTTGCAGAATCTTTGTCTTGTTCTTCGCCTGCGAATATGTAGCCGCCAGAATATCCCACATATCCTTGGCTGTGGGTTGATGTAGAATGTCATTGGCAATCTCGATTGCCAATGTACCAGATAGCCAAACTTTGGCATATGCATCATCAGCCTCCCAAGAGGAATTGGCTCCAGTCTTCTCAACAGGCTCTGGTTCGGTAAGAATGTGCTTCTTGCCTGTTGACTTCATCATGCTCATGAACTGCATTGCCCACAGTTCATAGTTTGTACCGTCCATCTTTACAATAGGCGCTGGACCACGAAAGGCGCCAATAGATGGGATATCCGCCTTGCTTTATGACATACTGGAGACTGAAGACTGGAGCGATTGACCGAGGATGAAATTCGTCTACAATGACATTGACGGGTTTAGTTGCACGTGTAGACCTCAGGCAACTAAACCCATGTAGGTGACGGTGTGCGCTTTAGGACTTTAGCACACGCGCACGCGTAGGAAGCACGCGTACACTCAACCGGGAGAACGCACAGTCACAGGGGCGCTGGAGCGCGTTGCGCGCACTGGTAGCACGCTGTTGCGTGCACTGGTAGCACGCTGGGGTCGCGCGGTTATGCGTGAAGCTTCACGCGCAGCCGCACAAGGAGCAGTCGCACAGGGGATCGGTGTGCGGAAGTGTTGCGCACTCGCGCGGAGGGCTGCACACTCGCGCAGGAGGAAGCGCGCAGAGGGCGCTAGCGCAAGAGCAGCGGGGGCGCAGCCGCGCGTGCGGCGGAAGAGGAGGCGGCGTCGATCAGAGAGAGAGAGAGAGGAAGAGAGGCCGGCAGGTGGGGTAGGGTTAGGGTTAGGGTTTCGAGAACTCCGGTCTAGGACCGTCGCTCTGATACCATGTTGGAAAAAATGAGCAAGTTGTTTATTCCATAAGCCCTAGGCTCTCTTATATAGGAGAGTAGCCTATGGGTAAATTACATAAAGCATACAACTGGAAATAAAAATAACAGAGAGACACATAAACTACTATATGCGTTAACACGCCCCTAAGTTCAAAGCGCGCAGGCAGGTGCGAATCCAAAGCGCCTACTCCAAAGCGCGCAGGCAGGCGTGAGTCCAGGCGCCTCCCCGAGCTTCTGCCGCATATCTCCTTGCCGGTGGTGGCGCTCCCTTCTGGCGCAAGTCCTCTAGTCGCATCTTCTAGTGGCGCGTCCTCCAGCGGCACGTCCTCATCTCCGCAGTGACGCCCGCACCGTCCAGCAACGCGCGCACAGTATGCACAGCCGCGCCCCGAGCTTCTCCTCCATCGCGCACGCACAATACATGATCCCAGGCTCCTCGCAGGCGCATGCACCCTCGAAGCTCCAGGCGACCCTCAGCAGAGGCGGCGACCTCGTGTTCTCAGAGAATGGGTTCCAACGAAGGGAGCCCTAAGTCCCATGGAACCCTAACGCCAGGGGGGTCGTGTTGCCCATTATTATTAAAAAAAGAGAGAGATGTTATTTGTTAGGCCCAAGTGGGTTGTTATTTTAAAATAAAAAAATAATTAAAAAAAAAAAAGAGAAGAGGCGCGTACAAAGGAAAAAAGCCGTACGCAACGAAAAAAAACTTGCAAGAAAAAGCCAAAAAAAATGGTTGAAACGGCTTTTATAAAAAAATGTGTTTAAAAAAATGGACGGCTTTAAAAAATGAAGAAAAGCCGCAAGAGATGTTTTGTCCCCATTTTTATCTTGTCTTCTCCCAATTTTGTCAATGTTCATGTTCCGACCAGTATAGGAGAAAGAGGTGTATATATGTAGAGTCACGGGTCTAGATCCAAATTCCAGATTCAGATATCAGTCTCCAGACCAACCAGATGATCGGACTCAACGGTTCGATTTCAGACTCGACGATCATTGTTCTGAGTCTACAGTTCAGACATGCACGAGTGTGCGGTCTTCAGTTTCATGGTCCCCATCATTCTTCTTGTTGTCAGGCCAGAGTTTTCATGTGAGCCATAGGGACTCCAGAGCAGAGGACCATTCCCTATGCCATTGAGGGCAAGGATTTTCATGTGGTATCATAGGTACTCCAGAGTAGAGCATCATTCTCTGAGCCAGATGGGAGAGACCCAGTTCTCCGACGAGGAGACTTCAGGCGCAGTTTCAGACTCGATGGTCAGATTCTGAGTCTTCAGTTGACTCACATTCCAGCCCGTTCGTCCTCCTCACTTGCACGGCATGAGAAGCAACGTCCTCGACTGCAGCAATGTGCGCGTTGGGTTGATATTGTCCGTAGTGTCCTGTAGCGTTGAGTTGAATTTCTTTCTGTTTGTCCAAGCTGAGCATTGCATGCTCCAGCTTGAGGGGGAGTCTTGGAGTACTTCGTTGTATGCGTCATGTATAAGGAAGATGGGTAAATGGATCCCTCCAGGATCCATTTACCCCATCCAACAGGTTTGTCCCACATCGTCCAGTGGTGGGACTTGGAGGCCCTGTGGAGGCTATATAAGGAGCCTCAGGCCTCCTGTAACAGATGAGAAAAAGCAATGCATAGCACGCCCCTTTGAGGGCTTCTCCCGTAGTTTCATCCCGCTATTCACGGAGTAGGGTTCCACGTAAAATCCCGTTGTTCTTATGTTTTCTTTATCTTTTCCATGTTTACGCTCCCGCTTCCTATTTTCTAACATATAGCTTTCTGGAATAGTTTCCATGGAGATGGCCAATGACATATTGAGTCAGCCCACGACGAAGGCTATGTGGGACATTCTCACCGCTACATACTCTCCAGCAAAGAATAAGTCTAAGATTCTGCAACTTCAGCACGACATTTTCACGTCGAAGCAGAATGGTCATCCTCTCCATATACTTTACACTTCTCTGAAGGGTATGTTTGAGAGGTTACATGGTTACATTCCCTTGACTGCTACACCAGAGCAACTCAAGGCATACAAGAATTCAGTTATGACAGGAGTTTTCCTAGCAGCTCTCAACTCGGAGTATGATGCAACTAGAGCACATATTCTTACTGACGCCACAATACCTCCAATGGAGGAGGCATATCGCAGGTTGAGTAGGCTCTCCATATCTTCTGGTGATACTCAGCTGTCACAGACATCATCAGCCATGGCAGCATCCCGTAACAGAGGAGACCCTATTCAGTTTCGTAGTTGAAGTGGCCGTGGCAGGGGAGGGGGTAGTCAGCCCCCTCGTCAGCCTTGTACTTATTGTCACAGATCAGGCCACTCCGAAGAAACATGCTACTCCAAGCATGGGTTCCCAACTTCAACACGTGTCGCAGAACAAATTCAGCGGGCTAACAGTTCCTCACCTGCGTCTAATCAGAGATTTGACAAACTTGTGGCAAGACTCAAGGAAATTATGCCTACTCCTGGGTCAACCAGCTCTCCTTCAGGATCCTCAGAGGTAGCTATCTCTGCATCAATATCTACATCAGGTACAACATATGCATTTACCAGTTGTTACAGGGCAGACTTGTCAGAATAGATTATGGATTGTGGTGCATAACATCATCTATGTGGTGATAGAGGTCAGTTTAGTGCTTTCAGTCCAATCCAGCCCGGATGATCTGTTTTGATAGCAGATAGACACACTCCCCCATCACTGGTCAGGGGGAGGTGCAGTTAACTCATGCAATGAGGCTTCATAATGTTCTTTATGCTCCTGAGTTTTCCATGAATTTACTATCTATTAGTCAGATCACCAAGGATTTACATTGTCGTGCCATTTTTGATCCATCTGCTCTTATTTCAAGATATTCAAACGGGCATGGTGATTGGTTCTGGTCGTGAGCAAGGAGGTCTCTACAGACTGGTGCAGTCTCCCTATGCTGGTGCCTCTTCTCTTCACACCGGATCTGTGTCTCCCTATATGTGGCATCTTTGTTTTGTTCATCTTCCTCTGTAAAAGTTGTGTCATGTTCTTCAACAGATTTCTCCTTGCTCTACCTTTCAGTGCGAGGCCTCTAGCTTGGGAAGCATCGCCAGTCCACTTTCCAGAGTGGTCAGGGTCGGAGTGGTCATAGTCTGTTGAGTTGATTCATTTGATATTTGGGGTACCAGTTGTACCCCAGATCATCAGGGGCATATTTTATCTTGTCGTTGTTGATGAATTTTCAAGTTTGTCGTGGGTCTTTCTTCTTAAAAATAAGTACGATGTTAGTCATGTTATTCAGTCATTTATTAATGAAATAAGGAACATTTTTTCAGCTAAAATCAAGTTTATATGGTCTGACAATGCCTTGAAATTTTGTAGTACTCAACTTGCCCAATTTCTTGCACCTCATGGTATTGTGCATCAAACTTCTTGTGTGTATACTTCCAACAGAATAGGGTGGCTGAACGAAAACACCGCCATCTTCTGGATGTTACCAGGACCCTTTTGATTAAGAGTTGTGCTCCTCATTCGTACTAGGGGGATGTAGTTCTAATTGCTTGTTACCTAGTAAATCGCGTGCCCTCTTTGATTCTGGGAGAAAAGATCCCATTTTTTATCGTGTTTCAAGAAAAAGGATCTTTTTCTCACTCACGCCTCGTGTCTTTGGTTCAGTGGCTTTTGTTCATCAGATGTCTCATGGTCTTGACAAGATCTCTCCTAGAGCTGTCAAATGTGTGTTTGTTGGGTACTCCAAGATCCAAAAAGGATATCGTTGCTTCGACCTTGTTCGAGAAGGTACTACGTTAGCACAGATGTCACATATTTTGAGTTTATTATGTACTTCTCTCCTACAGGTGACAAGCTCATTTCTTCAGAGGATGGGGAAGAAGTCTATAAGCCTCTACCTCTGATCTCTACTATACCTTCATCATCATCACCACCACCTCCTCCTCTACCACCACCGCCGCCACCTCCTCCACCATCACCCTCCTCACCTACTTTCTTTCTCCAGGTTTACCAGCGTCGATCTCGTGCTCATGTGACTCCTCCATCATCCAGCACGCCCAAGGTGTGTTCTGAGCATTTGAGTTCTACTAATGGCAGTGGTGATTTGCATGTGCAACTTGAGGTGCAGGATGTCCAGGATGCTATATCTTCTGCGAATACCGAAGAATTGGATGTGCCTATTGCTCTACGGAAGCAGAAGCGTGCATGCACTATGCATCCCCTCGCTTCCCATGTTTCATTGGATCGTCTTTCCGAGGGTTTTCAGCGGTTTGTTGTGGGATTAACAGTTGTGGAGATACCATGTTCCTATCAGAAGGCGATGAAGATTAGTCAGTGGCATCTGGCGATGGAGGAGGAGATGACAGGTTTACAGTCTCGAGGTGCACGGAGTGTTGTGCAGGCTCCTCCAGGTGCATCTATTGTAGGAAGCAAGTGGGTGTTTACTGTGAAACATCGGGTTGATGGTACTGTCGACAGATATAAGGCCAGATTGACTGCTCGTGGGTTCACGCAAACTTATGGGATGGACTATCAGGATACTTTTTCTCCAGTTGCGTGTCACTCCACGTTGCAGATTCTTATGCAGTTGTTGTACGTGAGTGGTCGCTTCTCCAGTTAGATGTTAAGAATGCATTCTTGTATGGAGACCTGAAGGAGGAGGTTTACATGCAGCAGCCACCAGGATTTGCTACTGAGGGGGAGTCCAGTATGGTGTACCATCTACACAAGGCCATATATGGCCTCAAGTAGAGTCCAAGGGCTTGGTTTTAGAAGCTCTCAGAGTTGATCGAACAGAATGGCTTTATCAGATCTACTGCAGATCATTCTCTTTTTTTGTTAAGAGAACTTAGAGAGATATTGTTGTTGTGGTGGTTTATGTTGATGATATTGTTGTTACTGGCAGCATTGAACATGGTATTCAGGAAGCTAAGGATTTAGTTGGACAACAGTTTGTGACCAAGGACCTTAGCATACTACGTTACTTTATTGGCTTGGAGTTTGCACACAATCAGTGTGGTATGGTTAAAAACGAAAAGGAGGTATGTTACCGATATTCTGGTTGAGGCAGGTATGACAGAATGCAGGCCTACCACTACACCAATGGATCCCAATGCTAGACTCTATGATGATGACTTTGAGGAGGTGGATGAGAGACGGTACAGAGAGCATGTAGGGAAGTTGTTATCTGTTACTATTACCAGGCCTGACATATCATTTGTTGTAAGCAGAGTCAGCCAGTTCATGACAAGGTTCGAAATCTTGATTTCGACTTCGTTTCGATCTCCTCCAAACCCGAAATTTCGGGAGTTTTCGACCGTTTCGGTGGAAATGTTGAAAATGACTCAAAAAAGCCATTTCTCGATAATTTTTTCGCAAATTAAGATCTTCCAAGTTATTACAACAATAAATAACTTACAAATACACATTTATATCACACATATTGCTCATATATGCCCCTTATATCGCACATATCATATCGGTCATATCGGCCAAATCGATGTTAATGTTGATTTTTTGCTGATATATACTGGAAATTGATATCATCCAATCAAAGATTTTAAAACAACAATAGCTTACAAATGTACACTATATCACACGCATCTCTCATCCGTACGCCTTATATCACACCATATAGGTCATCTTAGACATATTGTTGAGTTGACTGGTAGATACTGGAAGTCTGGAAATGAAAATCAAAATAATTAAGTTAACAACACTTAGAAGACGTCTTTTGTTCATAAAAATAGACAAGCATTTTTTATTCTAAAATATATATAGCGATTAATTAAGCAATGTCTTGTTCATAGAAATAATTGTTACAGACAAAGTTCGAATGAATTACAGAATTAATTACATACTTACAATAAAGATCCATCTATTTACGACGATAAATGACAAACGAATAAAACGAACAAGCTATATCAGATATATGGAAGCTATGGAGTTGTTTCATCTCCATTGCTTAAACCCAAAAGGGGGGAAGCTTCCCAAGTTGAATAATCGACGTGTGTACCCTCTTGTCGCACCATACCCTACCAGACGGGGGTCTCGCTGAAACCCATGAATTTCAACCGAAATGGATCGAAATGGGTCGATATGTCGAAATATCACCGAAATTTTGATCGAAATTCGAGATATTTTGTACTGAGCCCCATGAATTTCAACCGAAATGTGTTGAAATGGGTCGATATGTCACCGAAATTTCGATCGAAATCCGGAAAATCGACATATATATGAGTTTTGATGCCCATGACCTCACGAAATCGAAATTTCGCTGAAATTTCACGAAATTTAAAATGCTGGTTCATAGAGCAACCTAGACATGTTCATATGGATGTGGTTTGCATGATTTGAGATATCTGAAATCCTCTCCAGGTACAGGTCTTCTGTTCAGAAGAGTTACGCCTCTCTCAGTTATTGGATGTGTAGATGTGGATTATGCTGAGTGTCCGAAGGACAGGAAGTCTACTTCAGGCTTCAATGTGTTCGTTGGTAGCTCGTTGGTTTCATGGAAGAGTAAGAAGTAGACAGTTGTTGCTCGATCCAGCGCTGAATCAGAATATGTAGGGCTATGGTCCAAGGGAGCACAGAAATGATGTGGGTCAAGTTCGTCCTGACTGACCTAGCTATAAAGGTGCATCTTTCAATGCACCTCAAATGTGATAATCAAGCAGCTCTGTTCATAGCTAATAATCCAGTCTTTCATGAGAGAACAAAACACATCGAAGTAGATTGTCATTATACATGTGATTTGATTCAAAAAAGGTTTTTTCCACCTCTCATGTTGCTTCAAGCGATCAGATTGCAGACATGTTTACCAAGGCTCTTGGAAGGGGTCCTTTTCACCGTTGTTCCAAGTTGACCATGATAGATATATATGCTCCAGCTTGAGGGGGAATGTTGAGAAAATTATACGTCTATGTCTTTATTTATATTTTTTATTTCTTCAGTCTTCTTTATGTAATTTCTCCCTAGAGCTTTTCTCCTATATAAAAGAGCACTAGGGCTACGAGGAATACACCTTTTTCAATCACGTCTTTCCAAAGTTCTCAACTTTATATTAAATGCCACTTAGCAGCCCTGTGATTACAGAAATGGGAATAGCCAAGTCAGGTCATATAGCATGATAAACAAGTCAACTTTTGAATAGTATTCACGGCTGCAAAACACCCTTGTATTTCTTATTCTAACTTAGCCATCACAATAAATTCTTTAACTAATTCAATTGTGTTTTTACATGAGGAATTTGCACATTTCTTCGTTGAAAGCATCATGGAAACCAAATTATTCACAAACTGAAAAAAACTAACCTTATTTATTGACATCAAACTAAGAACCCCCTTATGTACATCCATGAAAACATAACAACTTAAGCACTCCAAGCTCCACTCGCTTTCCGACAAGCTTAACGATTCTCACCAACCATGCAAAACAATTAGAAATCACATTTCTTAGAGTTCTCAGTGACACTGTGCTGAATTAGCACACAATAGTTTCTGCATTTAGTTCCTAAGTTACCGGAGTGGTTACTCTGTGTAGAGATAGTTTTCCTCTCTACTCAGTCGACGGGGTAAAATCCGTAGGATTTGGTACGGGACGCACCCTTTCAACAGCAAGCATTAACACCATATCAAATGACATATAAGGGCATTTTCCTATTTCAATAACAATTTATATTTCATAAGTTATCCCATAGGTTATGAAATGGGCTAAATGTATCCCTCTTAGCGTTAATCGTCAAAACGCGGCATTCATCCCAAACTCTACCCAACAAGCAACCTAATGTTCTGAAAACCACATCTAATTCTCACCTTGAATACCAATTGAAAACCGGCTACTCAGCTCGTGAACCTTCTTAAGCTTATCTAGAGCTTCACCAATCTCACCTCTGCAGCAAAATAATAATAATAATTCCATGTACCAAAATCCTCACACATATAAAACACTCACGTCAACAAGAAAAACCCAACTTTCCATCAAAAAATCCCACCTTTCGCGCAACAATGTCGCCATGGCGAGCATCAACATCCCCACGCCGTCTCCCTCCCATCCGTCCCCCCTTCCCAGGTTCCCCACCCCCTGCTCCAACACCATGATCGCTTCCGCGTACGATTCCCCTGCTCCAGTTTCATTAGTCGACAGAAAAACATCACGGGAAAACGATGCAAATAAGAGACCTTCTCTGACCTGATCTCTTGGATCGGGCGTGGTCGAGGGCGTACTGGATCATCTGGAGAGCTACCTGTCGCTGTGGATCAGATTGGGAGCAGTGGTGTCTGATCAGCGAGTAGGGTTTGAGCCGACGTGGGAGATTCCGGGAGAGGGATCGGAGCATTGCGGCGGCGCAAAGGTGCTCAGCTGCAGAAGGGGAAGAGGGAGCGGGAAGGAGTGCGGGGAAGGTGTTTGGGTTTTCGAAGGGAAGAAATAAGCGGCGGCATTGACACTTGGAAGATTGTTTCTTGGGATTTTTACACCAGGAAACCCATTGAGTACCCCTGCAATTATAACGATACCTATGTAATTTAGGTTGAAGTTTGGCTTATAGTAATGTTTATACCATGTGTAATGCATTTCTCCCCTATCTTCGATCATTGCTTTCGTCTTCTCATTGATTTCCCTCAAGCCTCAAGCCACTTATGTTTTTCATGTTCTTCGTATTGTAGCAACTTCTCCACAATCTCGAATACCTTCATTTCTAACATGGTGTCTTAATGCAAATATACAAACACTCTCATTTTCAGAACGATTTCTCTTTAATCAGAGACGTAGACAGGGGCAGGAGGGAGCTTGCTCCCCATGTCTCCCAATTAATTCTTACATATATATTATATTATTATAATAGAATATGATTTGCATATAAATAGTTAATTATAAATAATAATAAGTTGTATATAATGGCCACCCATCTCTTATTTACAAGTTGTATAGATATGGATATATCAGTATATGATCCGTCATCGTATCCACATCATACAGATTTCCACATACATATCCTTTTTCAAATGTATACATATACCGATATCACATTCATATCAACAAAAATCTATATTCGTATCTGTATATCCATTTTTATATATATAAATAGTTGTACATTTATTTTAAATTTTATATAACATAATCGTGCACCTTCTTTTATCATATTTGGTATAATTGTTATGATATAAGCACATTTAGAATATTTATATCATTGTATTCCAACCAATACATGTATATTTAAGCTAACATATAGAGTATTTATAGTATTATTCATATGTGATCGGTATCCATTTTATATCGATATCCATTTTTTACGGATATGGTAATATATTTTTCATCTGCTAATATCTTTATGTGCATCGCATTCGTATTTAAAATCAGATAAGGATACCGGAACACCTATATCCATATCAGCAACCATCTGTTTGCATCGCTAATCCCTCCAATCTATCAATAAAAATCATAATTTGACATGAATGCAATAATCTAATTAGCAACATTTGTAAGTTTTACGTAACTACATGTTACACATAGTCCCCAACAATAAAATAACTATATAGTAATCTTTTAATTCACCATAATGTCCCTTTTTAAATTATTTATGACATATATTATTTTATTGTGAAATGATCTTTTTTGAGACATAATTTAAATGTTGAGGGCTAGCGTGCGATAAAGTACAAACATGAGAGGGTAAAAAAATGAGATGGAATACAAAAGTATAAAAAAATCTGAACCAATCCGATCCAATCTGTAATCCAATGGATTGGATTGATTTGGATTCAGATATTTGATGGGATTGGGTTGGATAGGAAAAAGTTAAAATCCGTTAAGGTTGGATTGAACATGGATTAAACTAAAATCCGATCCAATCCGATCCATATCCTTAATATGCAATATTAAACGAAAGGGATAATTACACCCATAACCCTGAGTAATTCCTCAATCTCAATCATAACCCTGCATAATCGCGAATTACATGAGGAACCCTGAGTAATGCTTAACCTTTACACGACATGACCCTGTGTCAACTTCCGTTTCGATTTTCCGTTAACTCAGATGGAAAAGGTTAGATGTGGACAATTTTTCCCCTCAGGATTTTTTATATTTATAAATTGATGCCCCTGGAAGCCTGGAAGGCCCACACCCGTCGGAGCTCCAACCCCCGCCCGCCGGAGCCCCAACCTTCTTCACCCTTTCCTCCTCCCTGTCGACCACTTCCTCCTCCCCCTTCCTCTCCGTCCACCACCACCCTGGCGCACGGCTTGAAATCCTCTCGCTCCTGCAGCCTCCCGACGCGCGGCCTAGAACTCTCCCGCTCCTGCAAGCCCAGGCGGCTCACGGCCTAGAACCCTCCCGCCCCCCCTGCCTGGGAACTCCACCCCCGCGCGTTGCCTCGCCATCTGAGGGGTGAGAGCGAGGCCATTGTCGAGCTGGAGCGTGTCACAGTTGGACGTATCATAAGGGTGAGATCCTGCGAGGAGGAGCACGTCGTCTGCTTCGAGGAGAAGCGGCGCCATTCACGATGGAAGATGCCGAGAGGAACATGATTACAATCGAGAACGATCTGGCAATCAGCATCTCTCCTCTTCTCCGCTCGAGCTATCCGCCTAGGAACCTCCCCCCCCCCCCCCCCCCCCCCGCGCGCCGCCTGGGAACCCCTCCCCCCCGCGCGCCGCCTAGGAACCCCTCCCATCCCCCGCGCACACCACCTGGGAACCTCCCCTCCCCCCACACCGAATCGCCGCCAGGGAACCTCTCCTCCCGCACGCCGCCTGGGAACCCCTCCTCCCTCGCGCCGACTTGCCGCCAGGGAACCTCTCCTCCCGCGCGCTCCCTGGGAACCCCTCCTCCCCCGCGCCGACTCGCTGCCAGGGACCTGCGCGCCACCTGGGAACCCCTCCCACCCCCCCCGCGCACACTAGCTGGGAACCTCCCCTCCCCCCGCGCCGACTCGCCGCCTGGGAACCCCTCCCCCGCGCGCCGCCTGGGGAACACCTCCCACCCCCCACGCACGCCACCTGGGAACCTCCCCTTCCCCTGCGCCGACTCGCCGATGGTCAGGCTCAGAGCCCCCAACCTCCAGTGTCCGCGAGCTCCGATGAAGTTCTCGCCAGAGAGCTCCAACGAAGCCTCCAGCACCGGCTCGACGAATCTTCCACCGTTTATTTATTTATTCTTTTTCTTTTTTCCATTTTAACTAATCCTAGCCGTTAGATCATAGATTAGTTAGATTAACTCACTCATATGCTTGAGTTAACGTATCAAACTAACGGAGGGTTATGGGTGTGAGACGGAGTAACTATTCCGGGTTCCTCATGTAATTCGCGATTATGCAGGGTTATGATTGAGATTGAGGAATTACTCAGAGTTATGGGTGTAATTATCCCTAAACGAAATTGGTATATATATATCCTTTACATTCCTACATTAGGAACGATATAATATTACTTTTTAAAAACCTTAATTTTAATGGTATAACTTAACATTGTGTTAATGAAAGTGCATTTTGATTTGAAGAATTTTGTAACGATCTTTTTTTCGATACAATATTTGTTGGGATATTTATGCCAAACTGTAAGTTTACAAGAGTATCTTTGTGAAATACAATTGTAAACATTATGAGAAATAGTAACAAAGATAAATTGCATATGAGAAAAATGGGGATGCCCCTAGTGGCTACCATCGCCCCATTTTTCTCTAAAATCTTTTATTTTTTTAAATTTCCACCATATATTCTCATCACCATATCCCTCAAATATGTTATTCCAATTTTGTTAGAAGTAGAAACTCATATGCCCTCCATGTAGAACATGTAATTTTAGTGATCTTAGAATTGTTGTAATCGACCTATTCTGGATAGAGGGCATAAGAGTATATGTTTCTCAAGAAATTAGAGTGACATATTAGAAGGGTATAGTAATGAAAATATATGACAGAATTTTTCAAAACAAATGAAAAAAATTGAAAAAAAATGAGGCAAAGGCAGCTCGTTGGCTGCCCTGTGGGGGCAGCTCCATTTTTCTCATTATATAGTCTCAATAATTTGCCCCCCCCCCAAGCAGAAATTTCTGGCTTCATCCATGTCTTTAATTGTTCTCGAACTACAAATTTGAAGGAGTAGGAGAATGGTTGAACTCGGTTTGCACTATAAATACAAGAAGTGGAACTTTATGTAACAGTCTGGATCCTCGGTGGTCAATGGAAACATAATAAATGCCACGTCCGATCCGAGTGTTTCTCAAAAACATCAATGATATCACCAATAACATATATGAGTCATCTTAACATTCCTTTATCCATAAAAATATACATCTCTAATACAAAACCAAGATCCTTTGTTCCAGTGGGCACAATGATATCCTTTCTTCATACCTCGCAACGAGTCTCTAAGTGCAGCTGAGTTTATTTTCACCATAACCTACAATAAAACACGAGAATATATGGTATGAGCCTAATGCTCAGTATGTATCGAGATAAGGTCAAACCAACTAGCGTATAAATCTTCACTACTCTACTTTAAACACTTCATTATTAACATAAATAATCACAACATGAGAACATACTATTTATCTTCTTTTTCAGTTATGAATAGTATTCCCCTAAACTATCCATGAGTATCATTAGTAACAATTACAATTGATCAAAGAAAATGAGTTCATGATTTTTCATACCCATTTTCATGTAAATGTATCATAGGACAAAATACAAATCTCGTATAAATAAATATTTCACATATACATACCTTCATTAGCAAGACTCACCCTTATCTCATAATTAGGGAAATGCAATTCGTAATCGGCAAATAACTTACTCATAATTATTATCATAAATAAGGGTATTCATATAACATAACATACAATATTTCGCATATACCCTCCACATATTGACGTTATTCACACATGCAACATATTTACTTTAATTTTCACATATACACTTAGCTTTTACATAATTGCACATATACACTTGGTATTTCACATAATTGCACATATACACTTAACTTTCAAATAAGCACTTGGCTTCCACATAAGCACTTAGTTTATTCATTATGGATTTGTTTTATTCATAATTTGTTGGGCGACTTTGGTGGCTTTTACGCCGACACAAGCGGTCACTCAATCATTACATAGAACGTGATGACATCAACACTGAGTCAATATATGGACTTTCCACTAGGTTCTACTGAACCTGACACCCCCGGAAGGTGTTGCCCTTTAGGCTCTCAATAAACGGACTCTAGAGATGTCTCTCACCTTAGGTGTAGCACTTAGCTCCACCTACCGCTAAGTGACATTATTTATGTTAAGAGAATTCCAATTCTTTTAATGTCAATTTCTTTTTCATGGAATAGTGGTTCATGTGAACATTTCAGTCCCAATATCTTAGAGTCAACTTTTATGACTTAAAAGCTTGAATAACCACTATTGAATATCTTCGACTTGTTAATGGTAAAAAACGCACATACAAAACTTATAATTTTCCATGATAATACATCATAATTTATATTTTTTTCATACACATAATCAATTAGAAGAAACTCAATAATTTCTATAAATAAGCTAAATATCAAGGATTGATAATATCGAAAATCAATTCTTATATTTGTATTACATATTTTATATGCCTACGTTATAATAGGTCATTTAAGGTCCAAAGTTTGGTTTCCTATGGTGTTGCCATCTTATAACTATGTAATCATGGGGTTCTATTATTACACACATATATAATGACTTTGGATACTCAATGTTCTAGGAATTCTCTTTTCAATATTTCACCGTAAGTTAGACATGAATTGTATTCTTTATGTCCTTTGTCGTTTACTAAAATAGGTAATAAATAAGCCAAGGGTGGCGACCTACACGAGTGCAATATTGAAGGTTAATATCCAAAGGTTGAGGGAAATGTTCATGTATGTATACTATTGTATTATGCATTTATAATAAAGGCATCCACACGAATTTTATAAGATCATAATTCAACTCATACTTTTGGATTTTTAATACGTGCATCTACAATTTAATTAGTCGAAAACAATACGTGACTCGATATTATTATTTGAAAAAATATTGGCATCGTACAAGTTACGAAACACGGCTTGCAAATGTTACTAATATAGGTCTAAAAACCAAATGTAATCATGGATAGATATGGTATATGGACTTTACATAAGTGGCATGATCATCTCTATGGTTGCAACGTAATCTAACATATCACTCATTTAATTATTTAGATCATTCCATCATACGAGAATTCAAAGGTGAATAGTGTTGTTATTAAGGAGTAGAGATGGCCCTTCAAGGTCGATGAACAGGGATGGACCTTCCAGAATAATCACCGTCATGTAGGGTATGAAACAAAAATAACTCTATACACAAGAACACAATGGTCCAAAAATAGTAATTGGTATGGAATTAAATCTCTATGTATGATATAGATGTATATGAAATTCATATCTGAACGATTTAGATTTGATCACTGATTATTTTCGAAGAGATGAATTTATACATACAGATATAATAGACATGCCACATCCAAGAGAAAGACAAGTCAAAATGAACAAAGGAATAACACAGACAATTTCTTAAGTCTTGAAGAAGAATATACAATATTATTATATTTATTGGTTTGCTTGTGTATCTAACCGATAAGTTAACTTCACATAAATTCCCATCAATAATCCATGCAGTCATATATAGATCATAATATTCATCATAAAATGATATCGCATAGAGCATATGGGTTCGGCACATACCTTGATGATACGAAAAGTCTGCCTGCGAAGACGGTTCAATCTATTCGAACCATTGCAGATCACGACGACGCTCCTCCGATTCTTTCGGGATCGACAAAACTTAACATCGAGGGGGATGGATGTCGTTTTCGGACTTGGACCCAACAGACTACCTCACATCTTCTCCTTCTCGTACTCTCTCTCTATTTCTCTCTCACTCCTCTTCTTCTCACGCTTACTCTCTTCTCTATTCTCTCATTCACTCTCTCCTCTCTTCTCTCGTTCACTCTCTACTATCTTCTCTCATTCATTCTCTCTACATATCTCTCTCTCTCTATCTTAAGAAGGAGAGAGAGTCATTTATTCCTAAAAATATATGGCCCTCCATAACCACCCCTCTCCCTCCTTTATGTATAATTTAATTATTTTTAATTCATGAAATAACCATCCATCTCTACCTTATTTTATCCCCCTTTTTATTTTTTAATAGTGGAATATGGGTCGTTACAATTTACCCCACTTAAAAAGAATTTCATCCCAAAATTTACTAGTCAAGAGACATAAAAACTCATGATCTTTGACTCATATCTCAATCTCATGTAACTCTGTTTGCTCTTCACACTCTATGGGATCAACTTTAATTCTTGCTCTCTTACTGTAAGAGTCATTCCTTTGTATCTAGGAATTCTCTGTTAATATGATAATTACCTCCTTCGAGATCTTGATTATAAACCAGCAAGAACATATCTTCGTGTGGGGGACCAGAATAACTAACCCAACTAAAAGTTGATAAGAATATGTAAGAGTCAATTTTGTAGGTTGTCCCTCACTGAATGTGACAATAGTAAATCAAGATCTTCCAATATAGTATGCATGGAAATACAGATCTAATAAAGGTTAAGATATGGTAATCCGTAGAAATGAGCTAGTGGCTATAACAAGTAATCATCATTTATGTCACCATATATCTTTAGTTCGTTTTATTTCTTACTAAACAAGGATATTGACCAATATTAATGTCTTAACCAAATAAAATAATTTCATCCAGTTACCACAATCATGTATAATAGATAACATAAGTGGTCTCATATTCAAAAATCCAAATCTAATCACACATGCAAGATCATAAGTGAGTTTAGTGACAACAAAATTGTCTAATAGCTATATCTATAAATTAATTGGTAGTGTATAAGGAATCTAAGATATTAATAACACCAAACAACACAAACTTTCCTAAGTAACCTCAAAACACTTGATTCATCGACTTAATATAGCTAACATATTTGAGAGGTCAAAAGGTATCACTAAGAATTCTTGTCGGTCTTTGACATGTCTACATTCTCAATTGTAAACTAATGGCATTCTAACTAAAGGTCAATCTTAGAGAATATGGTTTCTCGTTGCAATTGATCATATATGAAAAGGAAGATATTTTATCTTTATGACGATCTTATTTCAATAATTAATGGAGTGTAAGTAATGCGAACATTCCAGGGAAACACCAAGTCTCACCCATACCTTATCTAATTGTCCATTTAATTTATCTTTCAGCTCACCCAACTCATATGGATGTAGTTACTAGCATGACATCTATAGTGAAGTCAATATCTCTTTCTAACGGATGGCCATATCTCTTTACGACGGATGCTCATAAGATCGTCAACAATTTTATCTAAAAATTTCTTATCACTTCCAAAATCCAAAGTCATACATGAGAACCCCATTTTTTTAAAGCCAAATACTCTATACATCTTATGAGAATTCGAGATCAAAATAGTTGTCTGACTCCCCTTTTTGAGTCTCCATAGATAACCAATTTGGTATTATGTGGTCTACTAATGTCACTTTCTTCTTATTGGGACCATCGATAATATCCAAGACTAGCTCTATCTCCCTATTGATCAGTCTTCTAATACAAATGTTATCTCCTAAAGACATGAAGGTCATGTTAAATTTTCGATCATTTGGCTTTTTTCTGTACTAAAGGTCTTACACCATCTATTATTGGATATCTCATGCCCGAAGGAACTACTGCTCTGATACCACCTGTAATAGCCTGAATCCTCGGTGGTCAACGGAAATAGAATAAATACCACGTCGGATCCAAGTGTTACTCAAAAATATCAATGATATTACCAATAACATATATGAGTCATCTTAACATTCCTTTATCCATAAAAATATATATCTCTGATACAAAACCAAGATCCTTTGTTCCAGTGAGCACAATAATATCCTTCCTTCAGACCTCGCAACGAGTCTCTGACTACAGCTGAGTTTATTTTCACCATAACCTGCAATAAAAATACGAGAATATATGGTATGAGCCTAATGCTCAGTATGTGTCAAGATAAGGTCAAACCAACTAGCGTATAAATCATGTCTTCACTATTCTACTTCAAACACTTCATACATAACATAAATAATCACAACATGAGAACATACTATTTATCTTCTTTATCAGTTATGAATAATATTCACCTAAACTATCCATGAATACCATAGTAACAATTACAATTGATCAAAGAAAGAGAGTTCATGATTTTTCATACCCATTTTCATGTAAATGTATCATAGGACAAAATACAAATCTAGTATAAATAAATGTTTCACACATGCGTACCTTCATTAGCAAGACTCACCCTTATCTCATAATTAGGGAAATGCAATTCGTAATCGGCAAATAATTTACTCTTAATTATTACCATAAATAAGGGTATTCATATAACATAACATACAATATTTCACATATATCTTCATATATTTACTTTATTCACACATGCAACATATTTACTTTAATTTTCACATGTACACTTAGCTTTCAGGTAATTGCACATATACACTTGGCATTTCACATAATTGCACATATACACTTAACTTTCAAATAAGCACTTGGCTTCCACATAAGCACTTAGCTTATTTATTACGGATTTGTCTTATCTCATAATTTGTTGGGCAACTTTGGTGGCTTTTACCGCCGACACAAGCGGTCACTCAATAATTACATAGAATGTGATGACATCAGTGTTGAGTCAATATGTGGACTTTACACTAGGTTCTACTGAACCTGACACCCCCGAAAAGTGTCGCCCTTTAGGCACTCGATAAACTGACTCTAGTGGTGGCTCCCACCTTAGGTGTAGCACTTAGCTCCGCCTACCGCTAAGTGCTATTATTTATGTTAAGAAAAATCCAATTCTTTTAATGTCAATTTCTTTTTCATGGAATAGTGGTTCATGTGAACATTTCAGTCCCAATTCTCAATGCCAACTTTTATGACTTAAAAGCTTGAATAACCACTATTGAATATCTTTGACTTGTTAATGGTAAAAAAACGCATATACAAAACTTATAATTTTCCATGATAATACATCATAATTTATATTTTTCTCATACACATAATAAATTAGAAGATACTCAACAATTTCTACAAATAAGCTAAATACCAAGGATTGATATTATTGAAAATCAATTCTTATATTTATATTACATATTTTATATACATACGTTATAATAGGTCATTTAAGGTCCAAAGTTTGATTTTATATGGTGTTGTCATCTTATAACTATGTAATCATGGGGTTCTATTATTATGCACATATATAATGACTCTGGATACTCAATGTCTTAGGAATTCTCTTTCCAATATTTCACCGTAAGTTAGACATGAATGGTATTCTTTATGTCCTTTGTCATTTACTAAAATAGGCAATCAATAAGCAAAGGGTGACGACCTATACGAGTGCAATATTGAAGGTTAATATCCAAAGGTTGAGGGAAATGCTCATGTATGTATACTATTGTATTGTGCATTTATAATAAAGGCATCCACACGAATTTCATAAGATCACAATTCAACTCATACTCTTGGATTTTTAATACGTGCATCTACAATTTAATTAGCCGACAACAGTACATGACTCGATATTATTATTTAAAAAAGTGTTGGCATCCTACAAGTTAAGAAACACGGCTTGCAAATAACTAATATAGGTCTAAAAAGCAGATGTAATCACGGACAGATATGGTATATGGACTTTACATAAGTGGCATGATCCTCTTTGTGGTTGCAACGTAATCTAAAAAATCACTCATTTAATTATTTAGATCATTCCAACATACGAGAATTCAAAGGTAAATAGTGTTGTTGTTAAGGAGTAGAGATGTCCCTTCAGGATCGATGAATAGGGATGGACCTTCCGGAAGAATCACCATCATGTAGGGTATGAAACAAAAATAACTCTATACACAAGAATGCAATGTCCAAAAATAATAATAATTGGTATGGAATTAAATCTCTATGTACGATACAGTTGTATATGAAATTCATATCTGAACGATTTGTAGAAAGATTTAGTCACTGATATTTTTGAAGAGATGAATTTATACATACAGATATAATAGACATACCACATCCGAGAGAAAGACAAGTCAAAATGAACAAAGGAATAACACAGACAATTTCTTAAGTCTTGAAGAAGAATAAACAATATTATTATATTTATTCGTTTGTTTGTGTATCTAACCAATAAGTTAACTTCACATAAATTCCCATAAAAAATCCACGCAATCATATATAAATCATAATATTCATCATAACATGATATCACATAGAGCCTATGGGTTCGACACATACCTCTATGATACGAAAAGTCCGTCCGTGAAGACGGTTCAATCTATTCGAACCATTGCAGATCACGGCGACGCTCCTCTGATTCTTTCAGGATCGACAAAACTCAACATCAAGGGGGACGGATGCCATTTTCGGACATGGACCCAACAGACTACCTCGCATCTTGTCCTTCTCTGCTCTCTCTCTCTCTCCTCTTCTTCTCACGCTTACTCTCTTCTCCATTCTCTCATTCACTCTCTTTCACTCTCTCCTCTCTTCTCTCATTCATTCTCTCTACATATCTCTCTCTATCTATCTTAAGGAGGAGAGAGAGTCATCTATTCCTAAAAATAGACTTACGTATAGGGTGAAATAGGGATGAAATGGCTCTCCATAACCACCCTCTCCCTCCTTTATTTATAATTCAATTAATTATTTTTAATTCAAGAAATAACCGTCCATCTCTCCCTCAATTTATCCCTTTTTTTATTTTAGTAGTGGAATATGGGTCGTTACACTTTACCTCTATACCTAACTCTTTTACATCACTACATCAGAGGAAGAAGAGGTGGGATTTGAAAAAAAAGATTATTATTAGTCACAAGAGGTAGTCTTCTACATGTTATTTATGTTTGATGAGCGTGAAAAATACATCTATAATAATGGTGTATTATCATAGTATAGGAGGCAATTTATGATCTATAAAAATCACAATCTTTGAATGTTGTGGAATTTTTTTACTTGGCATGTCTACCAAGGTCGAACACAGGGAACGGTGACTTTCAGTTGTATGGTTTTAAATGAAATTAAATAATTAATTAAATGCTCGGTTAATTTCTGTGTCAAAGAATAAAGAGAAAAGAGATGTTATGTGAATGCGATGCGAAATAAATAGAGAGGATTGTTAAGCACGGGATCTGTGACTTTGATTTTTAATCAAAATAATATTAATCAAGATTCTCAAAATAGGTTCGCTGATTGAAGTACCGCAAAAACCCTCAGTTAATTGTGGAGTTAACGTTAATTTTGTTCATTGCATGCAGGTAATTCACGATTAATAAAAAATCACAATTTTAATTATTAGTCCAATTAAAGCAAGCGGCCAATTTTTTTACTTGGGAAGTCCAAGGTCGAACTCAGAGAGGCCACTATTTCCATAGATTGGTGTTTAGTCAATCTCGAGGTTAGAATTTCAAAGAGGTATTTTTTTGGTATATCTAAATGCAATGAATGAGCGATTGTAAATTTGGCGAAGTTCAAGAATTAAAATACATTTTCATTCAAACAATGTCCAACAAATATGAAACTTGGCCAGAATGTGTATGAATGCAAAACTAAACTACTATAATAATATGGAATTTTTGAATGCAAGGTGAATATTTTATGAATTTATCTATGTAGACAACATGATATTCAATAATAATTTATTATAATAAATATTAAATCTTATTTTTAGGAAATAAAACTAACTAAGATATATCACTAGGTAATATATCTCCGAAAAATCCCAAACCGTAAAAATATTGAATTTAATACTTATTTAAAATTAATTAATGAATTATACAAAATGATTTTTATATAGAAAAATATGCATGAAAATGCAATTCTTTTTGGGAGCAATGTAACTAACAATAAAATTCTATGATCAATGAATTTTTGGTCATTTTCACTTAATGGTTAATTATCTATGAATTTTTGAGCTTAGATTGGGTAACAATGTTCCGCAAGAATATTAATTATTAATTAACCATAAATCATAAAATATCATAAGCATGCCATAATATGGAGAATTAATTGGTAAACATCACGTAATTTTTAAATAATAAATGATGCAATAGAATTGTTCAAAATGTAGTGAGAACACAAGGGTCTGTATGTAAAATTACAATGATTAAATAAAATAAAGGGATTTTTACACTCATAACCCTGAGTAATTTCGCAATAACATTCATAACACTGCATAATCGCGAATTACATGAGAAACCCCGAGTTATGGTTAACTCTTACATGATATAACCCTGTATCATTTTTCGTTTGGGATGCATGTTATATTTGACGGATTCCGTTAAAAAATTACAATACTGCCCCTGATATCCATTCTTATTTAGAAAACACGCCATCAAAACTCCCCTCTCCCCCTTGTCGAGTATCACCTCAACCTCCTCTAGCGCTCCACCGCTGAGCTCATCCCTTAAGACCCTTCGAGCTCTGAGCGCTCCCCTGCGTCGCCGAGCTCCATCCCCTTCGAACCTCATCCTCCTGGGAGAGCTCCATACTGGAAGCCCACCGTGGGACCAACATGTACCGTGGAAACCAACCTGCGTCCGAACCTGCATCCCCCCGCCCCATGTGGTTCCAACATCGAGCGACCAACCAGCGACAACCAACCTATGTCCGAACCTGCATCCCCCCAACCCCTGCGGTTCCAACATGGAGCGACCAACCTACGACAACCAGCCTTCCCCACGGTGGGCTTCCCACCCGCGGCAACCAACCTGCATCGCACCTGCATCCCACCGCCCCCTGCGACAGACCTGTGAAGCTCGTTTCTCCTCACACGACCGCGAAGTCCCTCCCCCCCCCGGTCCGTCCCGAACGTACCCCCCGAGTCCTTGTGATTGACCACCCACACGTTCCTGCAACCGACCCCCCTGACCCCCGCGACCGACCCAGCACCCCCCCCCCCTCGACGACCGACCGCCCCGCCTCCTGCGACCGACCCACCCACCGCCCACCCGCATCTTCAGCCGACCCAGCGCCCCCATCCACGCGACCGCCTGCCCTCCCTCCCCCCCCCCTCGGGACCCTCACGACCGACCCAGCACCCCCTCCCCCGGTGACCGACCGCCCTGCCTCCTGCGACCGACCCACCCACTGCCCACCCGCCTCTGCAACCGACCCATCTCCCCCCTCCCCGCGCCCGCCCGCCCTCCCCTCCACGCCCCCCCCCCGACCCTCGCGACCGGCCCAGCACCCCCTCCCCCAGCAGCCGAGCGCCTCGCCTCCTGCGACCGACCCACCCGCCTCTGCAATCGACCCAGAGCCCCCTCCCCGCGACCCCCCCCCCCCCCCCCCGCGACCGACTACCCTGCCCCTCCTAGGCCCCTACGACCGACCGACCAGGCCCCATGGCTTGGATCCAGAGAGAGACATGATACTTATTTTTTATTTAGATTAAATTTCAGCCGTTAGATCGTTTGTTGGTTAGATTAACTCAATCATCTAGTTGAGTTAACATAGTAAAGTAACGGAAGGTTATAAGTGTAAGACGACATACTTATTCAGGGTCCTGAACGTAATTCGTGATTATACAGGGTTATGAATGTTATTGCGAAATTACTCAGGGTTATGGGTGTAAAAATCCCTAAAATAAAAATGCAGTGAAGAGTTGAAGGGTAGTTACCGATAAGCTCGGGGGGCGAAGATGCAAAAATTCCAAGGGGCACGTGCTGGAGGCGGGGAGCTTCTGTGAATTATGCGGGTCCTCAAGGGATTTGGCGTCAAATGTCCACCCCGCACGTGTGCATCACGTGGCAGGGGGTCCTCTGGAATAAGGCAGACGTGTGAGGGCTTCCTTGCAAGAGTTCCCCCAACTCACGATCCAAGCATGGGCGGGGGCCTCAAGACTTGTGCTCTGCGGTTGGGCCGAGTGCGGATGATGGTGGCGAGGCGTAGAGGTGGCGGCTCAAGGCGGAGTTGTCAGAGTAGCACGGCTTATGGTTGGAGGTCAGGGGAGCGTTGCAGTTGGCGTAGTCGAGGTGGTCCTCCTAGAGGTGGTTCTGCGGCTGGCCTCCTGGAGATGAAGATTGATGATGATGTTGTTGTTGAAGGATATGGGGAGATCCTTAAGCGCATCACGGAAGCGTGAGAATCGCATCGTATGCGATCGTGAGCGACTAGTCGCATTAGTTGCTCGATGCAGCGGAAATTAAAATTTTTCATGCGACGAAACCACATGATCCAAGAACACTTCTCGAATCGTTTCATCTAAACCACAAACAAATAATAGGATTACCTCTTGAAGCGTGGTTGCGATCAAGTCTCTAAACGAAGAGACCTCTTGTCTCAAGTCCGATCCGATGGAGGAGACGCTTGCGAGCATGTTGATGAAACATGTGCTTCTAGCAATCATGTTGATGATCCAAGCGACGGATCTCCTAATCTCGACACACAATATCCGACGTCTTCTTCACGAGCGAGGCACACCGAAGGAGACGGAGATCCAAGAGCAAAAGATCGGGCAACATAACGACGATGCTGTAGTGATGGAGACTCTCTATAGGGCATCCATGGTGGACGGCCATATGAGAGAGAGTGCGTGTAGAGAGAAAGAGAGAGAGAGACTTATGTTCTCATTAGCATTTGCAGAGCAAGGGGTGCCCTTCTATTTATAATATTTTGAGGTCCATGGGTCTCAATCCATGGGCAACACAAATCCAATGGCTCACATTGATTTGTGTTTCTTTTAATGGCCATGATCTTGTTGTTAAAAACACAACAATTATTAATTTAATAAAATCAAATATATATATACTCAATATAACTTGATTTACATTAAATCAATCTCCATTGGAGAAAAAGGAAGGAGTCAAGCCTCCTTCCATAAGAGGAGTGGACGGCTACTATATTCCATGGTGGAATTGTAGTCGTCCACCCTCTATATGAGGAAGGTGGCTTTCCTTTCCTTATTACATGAGATTACATTATCTCATGATTTTCTCAAATATTTGCAATAACTTTTGTTGCAAATTATTTCACAAAAATAAATCCAATTTATTTTGCGAACATTGCAATCATGCCATTTGAAATTTATGAATTACATTCACAACCCAAAATAAAATGTGAATTGCATTTTCGATTTATTGTTCAATGTGAATCCAATTCACATCAACATTTAATCAACAAATGTAAATTACAAATAGCTCTCTCTTATATATTATAAATCACATTCATAATATATTGATCAATGTGGATAGTGCTATGCACATTATTCATATCCATGATAATTAAATCACATTTAGTCATCTTGGATCGATATTCTCATGTTCCCAAATAATATGAATCACATTCACATTATTTACATATTTGATAATTAAATCACATTTAATTATCTAAGATAACTCTTTATTATATGAATCAAATTCATATTATCCATGATAATTAAATCACATTTAATTATCCATTTTCTCAATGCTATGATAGATATATCAACAATAGAATTATCCACGAACTCTTTCAAGGATAATGCGCTTTCTCCGCGAATACTTGGAGATAAGGACAAGGCGATTGTATTGTTCCACGTATAGTAACTTGGATATTGAGATCACATCTCAAATCCAGATCTTGCGGACCTCTCATAGATGCTTGATTAAATAAAGACCGCAAATCTAATCTTCTCATTGCATCTGAATCACATTTAGATCAATGTCCAATATTTGGACCAAGATCAGATCACTTCTCTACTGAGAGAAGTCACTAAAATCCAGACCCGTTTCATCACTCCCTAGGAATGGAAGCGTCATGGTTATACAATCGTTTATGATCACATCACCCTCAGGCATTCCCAATACTTGTACATCCTGCATACTGGAAGACCCAGAATAAACTTGAAGTATTAGATCTCTTTTCACTGTCTACTTCAGGGTTTTATCTTTAAGATTCTCATATGAATATTGGGAGTTGGTATTGATCATATACTTTTCAAAAGCATATATCATACCCAGGTGTTGATCATATACTTTCCAAAAGTATATATCAAACATACAAATTCAGTCAAGCTTCCAAAGCGAGATGACCGTGCACGGAATTTGATTCTTCCCAATATCTCATGAGTGAGATCATGTCTTCTGGTTCAGTAATGAACATGTATGGTCCCTTTGAGAGATCGTATTACTCATATGCCCTTCCATGCACACCAGCACGCCGGTATATAGACCTTGATTAGGTCATCAACCTAAATGTCTGCCAAATGTACATACTCAGACATATAGTAACACATCTGTCTTCGGTCAGAGGATGCGTGCCTATATCATGACAACATACGACATAGGACTTTGGTTATCTCGATCTCGTTAAGTCAACTCTTTGACCTAACTAATCTGACACCTCTGAAACTCTATTCCCATGCAGAGGACATGCATCAAGAGATCGGTCCGATATCAGCCAAGTGAGAAAGGATTGTCATCTCCTACTCAGGCTGGAGATGCTCTCTTAACAATCATTTGACAGTACTTGATGAGTCCTCAATTTAACTCTTTAGATATTCATCTAAGCACCAGCCTCTATGATTCAATAATTGAATCAACAGTTATATGATCATTAAGACTGCCATGGTACATAACCCTAATTGTACTAAGGGACCTGTCATGCAAATTGATTATTCTTCATATCAGATCAGGGAATGATATTCGCAATAACATTTATTGCATAAGGGCTCGACGTGGACTCGCATGTCCAACAATCTCCCACTAGACCAAAGAGACATTAATGGGCTAATCTTTAAACCCACACTCATGTGACAATCATAGGCTATTTAGGAAAATAATTTCTGTTCCCGAGAGACTACGCCAAGTCCTTTTACGGCACTTGCATATCTCATAGTAACATTATTCGCATCCAATGCGAATGGTGCATCTAATGCAACTAATACTCAATCATATCAGTCATAGTGTCCTTGACACTACACCTCAATAATTATTATAACCAGTATGTAATTTCTATTATCCTTATCAGAATAGCCTTATTCTTAGAGATCTCTATCTCCTAAGGTATTTGTAGTTAAGACCTTTTAGATCTCCATCTATAAAGTCTTAATTTCTTGAAGATAAGACTTAGAGATCACTATCTCTAAAGCCTTGTCATCTTTGAAGATATTGTTATTACTGCAATCAAGTGTTTTATCTCCATAGTAGGATTAGTAACAATTTACTATTCCAACTACATGGTAGACATCTGTCTTTTGTACACATCTAGCATACACTCAGCTTCTCGTAACTGATGCATAAGGGCAACCAGTTTTAGCATTCACTTCCTCAACTCTTTGAGGTGATATTCCTTTAGATAGGTCAGTACCATATCTTAAGGGAAAGAAGCATTTCTTAGAATTTTCCAGAAAATGGAATATGTCCAAGGTGTACCACTAATGCGAAGGTCCCAATACCCTCTTTCTTTGCTTCTGAACAACTTCAGAACTAAGATCTAAGAGGTATCATTGAAATCGTATCTCAAGATATGGAACAACCAGTTATACAACACTTATTATTATCCTTATATCATTCAAATGATTAGGATATTATCTACATTTAGCACGATGAACACAATGGCACTCCCACTAAGCTTCACATGGTTCATCAAGATTCTATCTGAAATCATAACATTTATAATTTCATCAAATCTTATGTTCCAACTACAAGAAGCTTATTTGAGTCTATCGATGGAATTCCTCAGCTTGCACACCTGGCTTTCCTCATCCATGAAGCCATGGGGATACTTCATGTGAATATCCTCAAAGAGGTATTCATAGAGGAATACAATCTTGACTCACATCTTGAAGATGCCATAGTCAAGTTGTGTAGCTATGGTTAGCAATATTCTGATGGGTTTAAGCATGGTTACTAGAAAGCAAGTCTCATCGCAAGCGATGTCTTCTTTCTTCATGTGTAGCTCATGACTACGAACCGTGTTTTGAAGGTCTCTACCTTCTCATCAGATTCCCTCTTTCTCTTGAAGATCCATTTACACCTTAATGGGTCTAACCCTTATAGGTGGATCCTCGAGGGTCCATATACAACACTTGTATATGAATTCTACATTAGACTTTTATTGCTAATATCCATCTTTCCATGTCATGATCCTCAGGAGCTTCATCACATGAAGTCCAATCATTTTCAAACTTAACTGACATACGAAATACATCCTCAAACTTATTTGAAGAAGTATTAGTGTTTCATCTTTAATTATTCTTTTAGTTTCCGATTTCAGGAGCTCCATTATCTTTTCAAGATTAAATGAGTTCCTTTACTTCATTTTCATCTTGATTCTCAAGAGAGTCATCCTCTAAGAATTACATTTTTAGAGATGAGATCTTTTAAGAATCTCAAGGTCATAAAGTAGGTACCCAATACCATCCTTTATTTTCCTAATGAAGTAGTACTCTCCAGTGCCAGATTCCAGCTTACTTGCATGGAAACTTATTAAGGATATATATTGTAGTCTCTACTACAAATATATACCTGGAAACTAAGGGATAATTATGATAAGATTCATCATTGATAAGATTATGTCACACATGATCAATTGTATCTTCCTACAACTCTATTGAGTTTAGGTGTATAAAGAGGAGTGAGATAGAAATGATATTCATATCTCCATAAGGTATTTCTTGAATTCATCTAACAGGTACATGCTACCTAGGTTAGATCAAATTCATTTTATCTTCCTTCAAACTTTGGTTCTAAATTAAAATTCTGAAATCTTTGAACATATCAAAGGTTTCTTAGGTGAAGAGAAGAAATCTCATATCATACATAATCACCAATAGATATCACATATCTATAATGTTTACTATGATATAGATGATTTACATACATCAATATGTATGAGATCCTGAATACCTTGACATCTTACACATTTCCCAAAGAAGGGTGTATTGGACATTTTTTTACTTTGAATACAATATTCAAAATTATGCAAGTTTTGAAATTTTAGATATTCTAAAGTTTCATCTCTTATCCGTCTATTGATCTCATCAACATACATATGTCCAAAACATGATGTCTAATCATTGTCAAATGATCTTTATTCTCCTATTGATCTTTAAAGGTTTAATTTTCAGTATTAGAAATATTAATGAACCATTCATTAATTTTCTAATTTAATGGAGTCAACTAGATGTTAGATTACTATCTGAAATATATATCCATCATAACTCTCTATGATTGGTTTATTCCAGAATTCATATTTATTTCTAACATTTAGAAATAAAATATGAGTGTATTCTAATATCCAGGTCACAGAGACGTTCTCTAAGACTAAGGGCTCCCATTGAAAATATGAAGTCTATTGATCCAATGGAAATTGTTGCAATAATTGCATCAATTCCAACATGGATGACCATTAAACCTTAAGATCAAATTTCTAATATTCTAATACATATGCAACCAATTGCAAGTGTCATTAGAAGATTGAGATACTATTATTAGACTTTATCTTATCAAATAAGTAAGTCAATTTCAATGTACTATCCGAGTCCTTCTCAAAGGATTCTAGATAGATTTGATAGTCATACTATCAACACATCAACTTATTGCAGTATTGGCATTCATCCAACTCTTTGGATGTCATATAGAAGTCACAGAAGTACGGTCAACTCTTTGACTTTCCTTCTTACTTGGGTCCAACCCATGCTTCCACTGTGCTCCCTTTATCTATAAACAACCATTGCTTAAGACGAAGGATCTTTTATGTTGAATTAAAAATATTTCAATATAAGAGCATTTCAACATTTGTGCATGCTTCATTTAATTCATACAATATGAATATTCTGAAGCTTCATGAATGACTAGAGTATAGATAATAGAATGATGACACTCATCGTACCTACACCCATCTAAACTCTTAAAACATTGGTTCTGGTAGGTACATTTTGAATACAACATCTCTTATAGAGCCACCATTCAGCGTGATACAGAGAACCATATCATTCATGATTTAATGTCGAGAGCACATATGTATGCCAGAACATCTTCTTAGAATTTTATAAGGATTATTTGACAATTACGATCATCATCGACATGTCACATCCAAAGTACATTCGATGAGAGATCAAGACTATAGAGATATACAAACCCTAGGGTTGTAGTCCTATTATCTATTTGATTGTCATTCCTCATTATTATGAGGAAACTTGCACATTGCAACCACATACATTATGTGTTCAACTGCAAGTACAATATCTTCATCATGGATCCAATCCGTGATATTTTACGGGTTATTATTGAGTATAACATTGAGTGAGTTTAATGAAGGATTATCTGAAATAAGAAATTTGCATAAGTGTATATATTATATATACATATTTTACTTTGATTTAGGAATTTTTATATCAAAGTTGTCTTGCCTTGTCAACATTGAAAGTTCATTCCCTTAATCACTTTCAATATAAGAGATATACTTATCTCAAGCAAGATATGGGATCTCCTTCCTTATCTTTGTTACATCCCAATAATATGAGAACCTGTAACTTGGATAAAAAGAAGAGGGAACACATTCCGCCTTACAAGTCCAACTTGCATTTCCCAATTCGGTCTTTAACACTCGAGCCCACCACCTCTAAGGTGATGTTGACTCGTCATTAATTGAACCAACTGTCAACATGAATACAACTCGCTATGCGCAATCTAATATGGCCCCAATAATATGAGGACTCCATATTAGGGTCAATACGCATACGTCCTTACTCTTTCGAGAAGAAAAAGACCTGATCCGGATGCGCTTGCATAAAGGAGCTGTCACTTCGGACAGGCGTCTCCTACATACAATCTCTCGTGACGGAACCCTTTTCCTTGACGGGAGAACATGGATGTCACTTATTTGATCATCCATATCATATTCAAATTCTAATTAATTATCATGAATCATATTCACATAATTAATTCTTCCAAGGAAAATAACACATCTATTCATAATAGAGTGTCTTGATTTTAATTGGATTCCAATCAATCTAATCATATTAAATTAATGATCCAATTAATATTCAACAAACATTCTTTATTGTTACTTGAATTATGGTATTATCTCAATTACGTATTATTTTGAATTTTAATAATTAGAAATACATCATGATTTCTTAAGCATTATACTAACCCTACCCGCTGTCATGGTCAGTACCGATGGGAGTGGGACAGACCGCACACGGTGCAACCTGCTACCCCAACGCTCCCCGACTAGACATCATATCCGCCTCGAGAAAGGATAATGCAAAATCGATTACTTTGTACTTGAGATGATCATCGGTTTTTCAACCAAAATTATACCATATAATAATAATCAAAATATTTTTGATTAACATTATAATGAGATTTGCTAAACAAATTCCAAATCCTATTCAAGCAACATGTTTGTTGGAAAGTGGATTGTGTAACCAATTGTGATCTAGATCATATCCAATCAATTATTGGTTAAGGTAATATAATTTAAGGGAATAATTATCATAAAAAATTTCACAAATATATATCCATAATTATTCTAGGAAATTAAATTAATTAATTTCACTAATTAATTAAACGACACCACAAGCTTCTTGATTAGGAAAGTAATTTTCAGCAGTGACCCTCACTTACTAAAATTAGCATATCTCAATCAATTTAAATACAAATAAGCAATGTAAGTTTCTAAAGTTTTATAATGTGATTTACAACATAATCTACATGATTTACACGCATTTCAAGGCATTTCAAATTTGAAACTAACTCTTTATTACGTTAAGATTCGCAGTCCCCGAAACTGTGGATACATGTTCACTAAAATGACCATAACTTGAGCAAACGGATTCAAAATCACTCAAACTCAGATCCTGTCGTTTCCTTATTTAATGGGGAACAAAATACAATTATTATTTTCATGTTTAAACAGATTAAACAGGGCCGAAAATAATCACTAAACAGAGATGCGAAAATGAAATGCGATAAAACTTTCGCAAACCCTAATGAATCCAAGTCTTCCTAGGTTAATGGATTGCATCCAAAAACTTCCGACCTAAGGCTCTGATACAACTTGAAGGATATGGGCAGATCCTCAAGCGCATCACGGAAGTGTTAGGATCACATCGTATGCGATCGGTAGCGACTAGTCGCACTAGTTGCTCGATGCATCGAAAATTAAAATTTTTCATGCGAGGAAACCACATTATCCAAGAACACTTCTCGGATTGTTTCGTTTAAATCACAAACAAGTAATAGGATTACCTCTTGAAGCATGGTTGCGATCGAGTCTCTAAATGAAGAGACCTCCTGTCTCAAGTCCGATCCGACAGAGGAGACGCTTGCGAGCATGTTGATGAAACACGTGCTTCTCGCAATCCATGTTGATGATCCAAGCGGCGGATATCCTGATCTCGACATACGAGATCCGACGTCTTCTTCACGAGCGAGGTACACCGAAGGAGATGGAGATCCACGAGCAAAAGATCGGGCAACATAACAACGACGTTGCAACGATGGAGACTCTCTCTAGGGCATCCATGATGGACGGCCATATGAGAGAGAGAGTGGGGGTGTAGAGAGAGAGAGAGAGACTTATGTTCTCATTAGCATTTGAAGAGCAAGGGGTGCCCTTCTATTTATAATATTTTGGGATCCATGGGTCTCAATTCACGGGCAACACAAATCTAATGGCTCACATTGATTTGTGTTTCTTTTAATAGACATGATCTTGTTGTTAAAAACACAACAATTATTAATTTAATAAAATCAAATATATACTCAATATAATTTGATTTACATTAAATCAATCTCCAATGGATAAATAGGAAGGAGGCAAGCCTCCTTCCATAAGAGGAGTGGACGGCTACTATATCCCATGGTGGAATTGTAGCCGTTCACCCTCTATATGAGGAAGGTAGCTTTCCTTTCCTTATTACCTGAGATTACATTATATCATGATTTTCTCCAATATTTGCAATAACTTTTGTTGTGAATTATTTCACAAAAATAAATCCAATTTATTTTGTAAACATTGCAATCATGCCATTTGCCCGGGATTGACCCATGATAGATCTGAATGGAGGCGAAGAATCCATTTGGCCGACCCTACTTAATTGTGGGAAAAGGCTTTGTTGTTGTTGTTATTGCAATCATGCTATTTGAAAGTTAAGAATCACATTCACAACCCAAAATAAAATGTGAATTACATTTTCAATTTAATGTTCAATGTGAATCCAATTCACATCAACAATTAATCAACAAATGTAAATTACAAATAGCCATCTCCTATATATTATACATCACATTCATAATATATATGATTAATCTGGATAGTGCTATCCACATTATTCATATCCATGATAATTAAATCACATTTAATCAACTTGGATCTCTATTCTCATGTTCCCAAATAATAAGAATCACATTCACATTATTCACATCTTTGATAATTAAATCTCATTTAATTATCTAGATAACTCTCCTTATAATATGAATCAAATTCATATTATTCATGATAATTAAATCACAATTAATTATCCATTTTCTCAATGTTCGGATAGATATATCAACAATAGAATTATCCATGAACTCTTTCAAGGATAATGCGCTTTCTCCGCGAATACTTGCAGATAAGGACAGGGCGATTGTATTGTTCCACGTATAGTGACTTGGATATTGAGATCACTTCTCAAATCCAGATCTTCCGGACCTCTCATAGATGCTTGATTAAATCAAGATCGCAAATCTAATCTTCTCATTGCATCTGAATCATATTGAGATCAATGTCCAATATTTGGACCAAGATCAGATCACTTCTCTGCTGAGAGGAGTCACTAAAATCCAGACCCGTTTCATCACTCCCTAGGAATGGAAGCGTCATGGTTATACAATCGTTTATGATCACATCACCCTCAGGTATTCCCAATACTTGTACATCCTGCATACTGGAAGACCAAGAATAAACCCGAAGTATTAGATCTCTTTTCATTGTCTACTTCAGGGTTTTATCTTTAAGATTCTCATATGAATATTGGGAGTTGGTATTGATCATATACTTTTCAAAAGCATATATCATACCCAGGTGTTGATCATATACTTTCCAAAAGTATATATCAAACCTACAAATTCAGTCAAGCTTCCAAAGCGAGACGACCGTGCACGGAATTTGATTCTATCCAATATCTCATGAGTGAGCTCATGTCTTCCGGTTCAGTAATGAACATGTATGATCCCTTTGAGAGATCGTATTACTCATATGCCCTTCCATGCACACCAGCGTGCCGGTATATAGACCTTAATTAGGTCATCAACCTAAATGTCTGCCAAATGTACATACTCAGACATATAGTAACACATCTGTCTCCGGTCAGAGGATGCGTGCCTATATCATGACAACATACGACATAAGACTTTGGTTATCTCGATCTCATTAAGTCAACTCTTTGATCTATCTAATCTGACACCTCTGAATCTCTATTCCCAAGCAGAGGACCTGCATCAAGAGGTCGGTCAGATATCAGCCAAGTGAGAAAGGATTGCCATCTCCTACTCGGGATGGAGATCCTCTCTTAACAATCATTTGACGGTACTTAATGAGTCCTCAATTTATCTCTTTAGTTATTCATCCTAGCACCAGCCTCTATGATTCAATAATTGAATCAACGACTGTATGATTATTAAGACGGCCATGGTACATAACCCTAATTGTACTAAGGGACCTATCATGCAGATTGATTAGTCTTCATATTAGATTAGGGAATGATATTCACAATAACATTTATTGCATAATGGCTCGTCGTGGGCTCGCATGTCCAATAGTTGTTTCCCTTTGTAGAGGAGGTGGAGCCCGACTGTAATGTCGAGGATGACCGTCCTCTGCTAGAGTGGTTGGGTGTGACTCCGGTGCTCGAAGGCGTCACGTTGGTGAAGGGAGGAGCATCAGTCGATGTGGAGGGGATCTTGGTTGATGGCGCTGATGGGCAGCCTGAATTCGATGAAGGCGAAGAAGTGTAGCGTTGTTGTGATGTGGCGACGGACGGAGGCTGGGTTCAACGTGTCGGTGGTGGTTTAGCTCAACGACAGAGCAGGAGCTCGCTGCTCGATGTAGCTGGTGGGTATAGGCAAGAGGCGATGCTCTGTTGGAGTTATGACTGCAATCGTGGGTGGAATCGGAGGAAAAAGAAGGATACAGAGGAAATAAGAGAAAACATAGGAATGAAGAAAGCAGAAGGGGATATGGTGTTCACATGGAATTGATGATTTGCCTGGGGTTGAGAAGTGGTGCGAAGCAGAAGATAAAAAGGAGATGTGACAGGTCTCCTAAGTTTGGAGTGGGCGACGACCCTCTCCAGGTACTTGCCTCAACTCCACGACAGAGGAGGAGGCTGGTGCTGACCACGCCTAGTCGAGGTCATCACCGACGACACGGCCATTGTCACCAACCGCATCGTGAGCTTTCTTGAAGGTTGAAGATGGCGGATATGGAGGATATGGCGGGTAAAGAGATCGAGGATGATGAACGACATTATATAGGGGAGGGTTTTGGATTGGCGATAAGGATAGAGAGAGGGGGTTGCGTGGATAGCGCGGCAGCTGTTGCATGAGAGGAGGGAGCCGTCTAGTAGAAGAGATAAGGGGAGGTAGCGGTGGTTGGCCGGTGAGTGCGGGCCCGCCCGAGGAAGGCGGCGACCAGTACTTACGAGAGGTTAGGCGAGGAAAAAGAAACACGTGCTGGGCACGTGACCAGCACGTGACACGTTTATTTTTTTCTCTTTTTTTCCCTTTTTTAAATAATAAAAAATGAAAAATAAATGTAAAAAATAAGTGACATGTGGCGACTCCAGGAGCGCTACGTGTCAGCTCTAGAAAATTTGAAAAATTAAATCTAAAGATAAATAGGAAAGAAATAGCAAACGACGTTGGATCGAAAATTTTCTTTACAAAAGTTGTTTGTCTCGACGAGATCTACAACTTTCCTGAAGGGACCAAGATCAAAAGAGGTCATCTGCACAAAGTGATTTTCTTGGTACTCTATGTACATAGAACATTAATGTTTTGGGGTTTTGTAATTTTTATGATTTTTAGTTGAGACTAAAATCGAGAAAAAAATACAAAAATAAAGGACACATATTTACATACTACTATAATTTTTTTGAATTTTTAATAAATAATAAAATAAGAGAATAAAATAAAGTGGAAAACTAGATATATTTGTACAGACTCACAATGGACACTCAGACTCGGCCAGTTTCTTTGATTTCAGTTTTATTTTGAAATTGGTTTTTTGTAAAATTTATTAAAACTTTCATCAAAGAATATAAATGAAAAAGAAATAAAAAAAGGAGTTAAATATGTACATAAAATATTAGGTCAAAAATCGCTAAAATACACAATGTGCAAAAGAGGCCCAAAACCCAACTTTCACATATGAGCTCTGATTCTTAAGAAATTAGTCTTGTTTTGAAGGTCTTCGAATGTATATTACTTTAAAAGTGTGTAGACCGAAATTGGACACTGTATGAAGAAGATATGCATGTTTTTGTCTGTCTATCTTGAAATTAGGATTTTGTCTCACGAGCCAATTATTTGAATTAGTACTTTTTTATGTTTTTTCTTTAATTTTGTTAGTAATATGTACAAAATGAAGTTGATTTCATGTCAATTGGAGTTAGCATGATTTAATTAAAAATGCATGAAGTTAGGTGAGAATGTGAATATGATTATGAATGCAATTATAAGTCCTAAAATGCATGTATTAATTCTAAGTGCATGAATGATAAAAAATGCAAAATAAATGATGAAGTGCAGCTAATTACACGGGAACAAAGCTCTATTTTCATCTTTTAGTGTGATGAATCGCAGATTCATCACAGATCAAGAAGAATTGAACTCAAGAGATATTCAAATTAATTCCAGGGCTTCAGGTACATAGTGATGAATCTCGTATTCATCATGTTAAAATCGACTTATTAAACTCCGTGCTTAAATAATTCAATAAAAATCAATGATAATTCCTTATTTTTATCTTGTATTATATTGCATATTAACTGTGTATAATTAACCTATATTATAACTATATTGTATAATTATTATATTGAATTACTTCTATATTCCGTGTTTTTATTTCATATTATAAACCTCTAAAAATTAGGTTAATTAATTATCTATAGTTGTTTTTGCTTTAAAAGAAATAAAAAATACAAAAAAATCTCAAAATCCAAAAATAATATTTTATCTTTTTAAAAATAGCCCCAAAATATACTTTTGTACAAATGACCTCTTTTAACTTTTTGTCCAACATGAAACTTGTAGATCTCATCGTGATCTACAACTATCATGTTTCGACTTTTTCCTAATTTTGCCTCTAACTATATCTTTTAGATTTATCTTTCTTTTTTTGAATTTTTTGATTGGGCCATGTGGCGCCCTCTAGGCTGCCCACGTGGCCCACTTCTTCTGTCATCTGCCTCCTCTTCTGGCCGTCCGATCTCCTTCGGGCGCCCTCCATCTCCACCGCTCATCACTCCCTCCATCTCCACCGTCTGATCAGGCCCCCTGATCTGATCCCAACCACCCACTCCCGCTCTCCCCTCAACCGCTAGATCAGCCCCCATCCAACGGCTCCCCTCATTCCACGTCACCCTTTTATCTTCCACCCCTGATCACGAACCACACTTCATCCCAACCATCCTTTGGCGCCCGCTCTTTCACCGTACGATTGATCTGATCGATCAAATCCTAGCCTTCCGCCCGCACCATCTTCTTGACCATTGGATAATAGATCCAACGGTCCACGAACTGTCCCCTACCTCCAGTCACCCCCTTCCTCAGGCGTTACGCCTATGTATCCCTCCACCCCCTTCCTATTATAGCAACCACTCCAACCATGCTCCGCCTCTCCTAACGCCTCCATCATGTTGTCCGTAGATCCGATAACCTCGCGCACACCATCAAACACCCCAGCCATCACTCCACGCCTTCATTTGGCCAGTCAAAAACTCGCCAACACAACATAACCATCGAGCTCTGCCACATATAAATCACTCAGCTCCGCCGCCCGTAACCCTCGTCCACCATTTGACGGAGCTCCGCATAGCCTCTCTTCCCCTCCTCGTGATAAGAGGAGGTGGAATTGGCCGGCGAACATGATCGATCCTCCAAGGTGTCAACCCACGGCATCGACCGCCGTGTCGCAGTGCCTTAGGCCTACTAAGCTTCGTGCCCTAGGCTGAGCACACTGGGCGACGATCGAAGTCTCCCAACGAGCCTCAGCCCAAGCCTCCCTGCCACCGATAACCTCTCCGATCAGGTATCTTCTTCACCATTATTTTCTTTGATTTTCTCCTTATTTTCCCACCTCCTACAACCTCTCTCGCCATTGCTTGTCCATTCGCCAGTTCCGCCATCCATCCTTCATCCACGCCAACACCTCCGCTCTCCCTTTCCCTTTCTCCAGAACCTCCTCTGCCCCTCCCCCTTCTTTCGGGCTCTGCCGGAGAAGGACATCTGGGCCTCCACCTCCCATCGCCCCACGTCCCTCCATTCACCTCACAAACCCACATACACTGCTTCGGCTACAACTAACCTTGCAGAATCTTCATTGGATGGAGTTTGGTCGGGGTCATGTTCTACAGCTTAGCCTCCGGTGTAGCTTCATCGCCAGCAGCTTTCATCCATCTGTGTGCCTCCTCCGTTGTCCGAGCTTCAACGCCAAAGACTCATGGACCTACCTCGACCATCAGGATGTCCCTTGGAGCACGGAGGAGCTAGATGAAGGTTGCCAGAGTGCAGCCTCCTCCGACGACTTACGACGGAACACGAATAGAAGCTACCGTTTGATCATATGGATCGGACAGTCCCGGTGATGCCACGTGGGCCGCCCGATCCTCACACCGAACCTACATGTTCGAGCCACCCGAACTGAACATCAGAGTACCACGCACCCGCCACATGGCCCGAAGCTGTTGATCCTCTGAGCCTGGCCCTCTCGCGTGCGTGGCACGCGAGGGCTGGGTAAATTGCATGAAAGCCTGTGAGTATTGTAAATTGCATTTTGGTCCCCAAGCGCGTGCCTCACGTGCACGCCTGGGTATTTTACATGGAGGGAAGTACAACTTTATGAAATTAAAAGAGGTCCTTACGTGCCTGGATAAATTGCAAAAGGACCTTGCCGATTTTTCTAAATTGCAAATAGGTCCCTCCAGAGACCTATTTTCCTCGCATTTTATTGCATTTATGCCCTGCATTGTTTCCTTTATAACTTGAGCATCTTAGATTCAAATTTCATGATTTCAGTGTCATTTTGTCACTCGTTTCATCCTCTATCCAATAGCATTATCTTTTTTATGAATGAGGCTAAATTAAATGTGATGGTTTCGGAGTTCTATAATGTCTCATGTTCTTTAAGTTAAATGCTATTATGCACCCTTGTTGCTCATTTTGACTCTAAAATTGAACCTTTATGCATTGCTCATGACTTTTACATTTTGTAGGGGATGTTTTGTATAATTTATCTCGCATACTTGTATCTTGCACTTCATCATGCATAGCATCTCATATTTAACTACATCTTAAAATCAAACAAAAATGCATGCATCATTTTATCTGTATTTTATTGTGCATGAAGACCTAAAATAACCTGGAAATAATCACACAATTAATTAACAAATTTGATAAATAGATTAAAGAGGCTTGTGTCCCAGTGTTGGACCTTGGTACACTTACCAAGTAAAATAATTTCCCATATTCAAAGGTGTGGTCTTTTGCATGACAAAAATATGCCTCATGTACTACGACAATTCAACATCCTTAAAGGGGTGGATTTCGCGTTCATCACATAGATCAATTAATACTCATAATAATTTCGAAGCAGAATATCTGGCCTCAAAATTTCTATGATTTAATTACTCAAATAGTCGACAATAATTTTAAAGGAATAAATCTTAATTAATCCCCTGCAAAAGTTAAGTCCTCAAAGATATCAGTAATAGTATAAGAGGATCAAATAAATTCAGGCCATCACACTTAAATCCCTGCAAATAAATTCAAGGATCTTCTCAATAAAGAATGGCACAAATATGTCAAAAAGCAGCCGGCATAAATCATCAGAGATCCTCAAGTAATAATCATCAGAAAATAGCCTCTGATCTGTTCACAACGTATAATAAGATAGAGCACAGGAATAGCTTCAAAATGACATACTGTGTGTAAAAAATCAGAGTTCGAATGGGAAAGTTATGCACAAAACAAGTTCTAGGGATCGAAATGCAACAAAATAATTATTTCCATCTCAAACAGGGCCCTAGAGGGACTTATTTGTAAATCACCAATGCTAGAAAGGGTCTTCTGCAATTTGTCCCAGGCGCCACATGTCCGGCACGTGATCTGGACGACGGAGCTTTCTTGCAATTTCTGGAACAAGCAGGTGTGCATGTGCAATTTTCCTAGCTAACACGTGTTGAGCATGTGCTTCACCAGGCTCGGGTGCTAGGGCTAGGCTCAGGAGTTCGAGCCTCCACGTGACGGGCATTGGTGGCTCTGGTTGACTCAAGCCTCGCAGCTTGGACCGAGGCTCGGGGAAGATGCGTAGCGGCTGGTGGGAGGCTCAGAGGAGGTTCATCTGTCCTGAGCTGCAAGGCTGGGGCCTAGGCTCGGGTGGGGGACATAGATGTGTTGCAAATGTTGGATCCCCCGATCCAACGATGGGCAGTGGCCGACGGGGAGCTGCGGAGGTAGAGGAGCAGGCGACCGAGGCGGTGAAGGCGATCGTCAGTGGAGCTCAGCCCAAGCAGTGAAGGCAGTGGGGCGTGCGATCTTCGGGCGGTGGAGTCGGTGGGGCAGAGCACACATGTAGCAGGCGCCTGCTGGTGGCGCGTCATTCCCAAGGTGGTGAACTCAGTGGTCGGTGGTCGAGAAAGTTGAGCGAGCCGAGGGCAGAGGTGGCGGGCGACTGCAGATAGGAAAACTAAGAGGAAGAACTTTTAGTACTGGAAGATGGAGATTGGGGTTCGTCGAGAGGGAGATCGCCTGGATAAGATTAGAGTCACGAGAGGCGATCTCCTGAGTTCGTCGCTGATGAGAGGGAGGAAATCAAGAGTTGTATTAATCCACAAGGCGGATCAATAGTCGATGCGGTGACCACTCAATAAATCCCACTCAAGCAGCAATTAACCCACAATAAAGAATAAGTCAATTGAGTCCCAAAAATGTGAATTAGAATTTATTAACTCTATCATAATGATGTATAGTGCGTAAGTATGTAGAGGTCGAACCACAGAGAGCAAAAACTAGTAGCCTACAACTATTCATTTACAAACTAGTCATGTATGCACACAAGTCTTTTGTGGGTTTTTAATTTTACATTTTTATTTGTTTTTTAATTTTTTTGTTTGATTTTATATTTCCTTTTTATGTTTTCATTTTTTTTATTTTTTTAAATGATAACGGAAAGGAGATATACAATAGAAGACAAGAGAGAGAATATATTTTAAATATGTCAAAAAAAGCAAAATTCAGGAAATAAAATATTTTTGATATTTTTATAATTTTCTAATATTTTCGTGATTTTTTAAGATTTTTTCTGATTTTTTGGTATTTTTAAAGGCAAAAAATACTGAAAACAGTGACTAAAATACAAACCCGAAATTAAAATGAGGATAAAAAATATCAAAAAGAATAAAAAATTCCTCAAATTAATTTTAAATTAAAGGTAATAAAATATAAAAAATAGGTAAACAGAGATTATATTTTTTGGGATTTTTAAGGGATTTTTAATCTTTTTATGAAGGATTTTGGGGTTTTATAATTTTTAGGAGTTTCCTTTTGTATTTTTTAGTGATTTTTGGTCTAGATATAAAAGACACTAAAAGACACACAATAAAGAGGTTTTTATAATTTTTATGGATTTTATAATGCAAACAGTAGAGAAAATGCTTGTTTTTGAATTTGTATAAATAGTAAAATGCAATAAATATGCAAAATAAAAATATGCCGTGAAACTAGAATGCAACAGGAGCCTATGGCATTTTCTTGGTGATTTTTGGGGTTTTATAGATGCATGCAATAAATAGAGACAACCAAGCGAAAATGCACTACGGGCAGGGATATTTTTGCAATTAAAAATAAAGACAGGGTGTTTTGTGCAAAAATCCCAACAGAATAAATATTTATTTAATATTTTATAACCTTTCTACAATATACAAAACTGTCAGGGGAATAAGTGCAAAATTCACAACACTTAACATGGGACAACACGTGACACGGCTAGGAAAGACCTCTATGTAATATCCAATTAATACAAGGGGGTCTATGCAAAAATCCCATTTATTTATAACGTTACATTTATTTTACAGAACTAAATAATAAATACAAAAAGGCAGAGGCTAAAGGTGTAAATTACCCCTATTAGGTGCTGGCGGACGGTGATGATGCAGCCACTTATCCACGTGGCGTCCATCCAACGCTTGGTACGGTTCGCGGTCGGACGCACGAGATTAGATCTCCTGCTGAGATCTGACGGCTCTGGTGCTTGGCATCCAACAACTGCTGCTACGCCTGGGATCTCCATCTTGATCGGATGGTGATGGAGCAAGGTGGAAGAACAGTGACGAAGCACGCACGCGGCGAGCTTAGATCGTGAATGGCCGGTGCCTCCGGCTTCCTCCCTCTCCTCCAAAGGTCTCTACACGTTCCTGGAAGGTCCCCGCGTCTACCGATGGCTTCCGCTTGGCTCTTGGAGGTCCCAATCGATTAGACGAGTTTGAGGAAGGGGAGGACCTCCAGGAACCTCTCCCTGGATCAATCAAGCCCAAGAGGGCTCCTTTTAAGTCAAGACCTACAAAGGAAGATAAAGCGGCATGAGGGCTTCACCCTCGACCTGGGGTTTGAATCTTTTGCGTAAAAAATGAAGAGGGGCGGTGAGGTTCAGGCGAGCAGCGGAGGTAAACCTCGATTCACGAAGCCACGTGGGCTCCGGTTGATCTGGGGTGTGCGAAGGATGAAGAATGCGATAGGGAACGGAATGGTGGCGATACGGGGGTCGGAAAGTCACTGGAAGGCTCGGGAGTCGTCGCCGGAGCGGAGCTCCAGTGAACTACGACTCAACCGGTTCACGGCTAATTATTGGGCTAAAAACTAAACTAAATGCGGGAAATAAATACTGGAATCGAATTCTACGTAATAAAGCAAGAAAAGGGCTCTAATACCTGGTGGGAACCAGGGAGCGTGGCGATCGTCGAAGCGTCACCGTGGGTGCAGCTCCCACCTCCTCCGACCGATTCAAGGCGCCAAGAGATCCCTCCTGTCACAAGGAAGCTCCTAGGACTGAATACGAGGAAGGGAGAATGATAGATTGACCAAATTTGCGAAGGAGGAGGAGCTGGGTTATTTATAAACCTTCCTGGGCACCCTTATTAACCGACAATTATCGATTGATCTGGTGTATGTACAAGCGATCCAAGGTGTTGGTGTGATTGTACAACGAACAACAGACAACTCTTGTGGAGAAAGCGAGTGCAATCGATGGCTGAGACGCCCACGAAAAATGCAAGAAAACCGGGGATTCAACAGGTCTGACAACTCAGAGCAGCAGATGGGACAGTTGACCAGAGGTCAATGAAGGTCGCGCGCGGATTGGTCCACGTCAGCCGCTAAAGGATAAAATAGAAGGTTTTATTCGAAAATAATTAATTTAAAATAGTAAATGATTTTAATATTTTTCTATATAAAATAAAATGTTTTCTATTTTATGTAGTATTTTAATATGATTTTTATTTATTTTTTGGTTTGATTTTTTAGTAGTTAATTTTTTATGAGTATATTTATAGGTATATTCATCTATGTTTATTGCATTTCTATTTTTACTTTGTATATATTATTTTATTATTTTATTTTCTTATTTTATATATTTATAACTTATTTTTGTGAGTATAAATATATTTTTATTTGATTTTTATGAGTTTATTTGCACATTTAAATAAATAGGTATATGAATTGTATAGGTATAGGTATAGGTAGTTTGCCTATGCTTTGTATACTTCTTTCTATTTTAATGAGTTTTTATTTTTGTTTTGTATTTTTAATAGAATATATATGATATTGAAAATATCCTAAAAATATGAAAGACTAAAATAATTAAAGAATATAGTTCCCTTTTATTTATATACATATAGGTGTTTCATCTATGTTTTTATATAACCTTATTTTATTTTTCATTTTCTTGTTAGTTTTATTTTGATTTTGATGTACACATATATTATAAATAACTTTTACAAAACTATAAAAATCTGAAATTGTACAAGTAATAAGTAATGAATAAATTGAATATTTTAATCAGTATTATGTACAATAGGGACCCAAAACCTATCTTCTGCATAGCAACTCCAAAAAAATTAAAAACCACCACCATTAAATAGCTCATGAAAAGTTATATACAATTAGAGGTGCTTTTGCTATGTTTTCAGTTTTTATTTGCAAGATATGGGTCTGGGAAATTTGGTTTTTGACTTTTTATTCTGGGTATAAAATGTACATTGTATATTATTTTTGTACAAACTCAATTTTGTATTTTTTATTTACATTATTATCTACAATTTTTATATACAAAGTTTCTTTATTTGATGAATAAATACTTAGATACAAAATAGGTGTCAAAATGCATAAATCAAGAATGAATAAATGAGGTATTTATTTTATTTTTGGCCTTATCTCCCCCTACTTTATTCCTTGTCGACCAATTCCATTCTGGACTTGGTCTCGGGGTTAGGGTCATAAAATATTTGCAATATTTTATTCCTTTTTCTTTTCTTCTCTTTATTCTATAATTTTGGCATTAAAAACCTTATTTTATGTGCAAGAAATACAATAAATCATAAATACTATTATGGACAAATTATTGTTATTTACATGCATTAGCTAGGGTTTTCAAGGCCAAAATGATAGAATAAAGGTGGTGAAATGGAGATTCATCACCCCCCCATACTTGCCTTTGCTAGTCCCTAGCAAATACTTATGCAATAAGTACAAAAAAGAACAAAGAATAAGAAGAAAAGAAAAAGAAGATTGAAAAAGATAGAGTGAATAGGATTGCTTTCAATGCAATATCTGTCCTTACAAAATCAGAATTTGGAGCTTCTGTTAGACCTTGAGTGTGGATGTGTGTAGAACCTGGTCGGGAACCAACTTTAAAACATAACAACCTTCAAGAGAAACAGAACTCGGTTCAACCCACCTCAATAGCCTGGTCAGAACTGGCCTACATCATATGCAAACCCTTATGACTATGAAGCTGACTTGTAGTGATAGTGGCTCTCCCCAACTGAAATGACAAAGGAACTAACTTCTCCAGAATGTCAACCCAATCATTCCCCAATCCAGCCCTATGTCGTCAAGGAGCAGGGTATTCCCTTCTAAGTTCAAGTGGCATCCGACTCAAGAGGAGGAGGGGAAGAAGAGAATGGACGGTAGCCTGTGTAGCTACCTATCCTGGGATGCATGACCAATGTAGTCAAGTCATCCAGCTGCAGGCTCACATGGTATAACTTTGATGCTCAAGCTTGCTTATTTTCTATACAACACATATACATACTCCGACATGCACTTTTATTTTTATTTTCAAGCATGTCTATATGATTTTGATTTTTTTAACATACTATTTACAACAACATTTACATAAGGACTTTTTCCTCTTGAGTCGGAAGACTATCCCTCTTTTGAAGCTTTATTGCAACCCACACTCTCCTGTCATTCAACTTCATTGAAACTGGACTAGGTTGGGGTGCACTTCCCTCCCTAGACGAGGACGAATGTTTCCACCCGTGTGCGTCTTAGACTGGCAAATCCAACCCCCTCACCACTCCAACTGAGTTGAGCCAAGTGAAAGGTGCAAGTGTCCAAATTAGGTCATGGTCGACAAGAGTCATGCGTGTGTCTCGAAAAGTTCTATTTAGTCAGTTGAGGTGACTTGAACCTAGCCTTGATTTCTCAAAGAATTAAGCCTGAATAGACCTGAAGTACCTTAAACCTAGTTCCCACAAGGTTCCAGTGTAGTTAGGTGCAGTAAGGTCCAGCCAAGCTCCAATTTTAGACTTTATTGGACTGGTTCAATCATCATGCTCACTCAAAAAGAATATGAATGATATGCACATGCTATGCAATGATGCAAAGAATAAAGAATTTGAAAATAAAGAGAAAAACTCTACACTTTTTTTGTAAAAGGAATTTGGTATTCCAAGAATAACATATGTACAGCTATTTACACGGGCGTACTTCTTTATTTACAAGAATTAAGAATTTTAAGGGATTTACAAGTTTTAACCTATTTGTTCTAGGAACATATATGTATACAATTGATAAAGACTTTTTATTAAATGGCTTTACAGATATGTCCAATTTATTTTATTTTATTTGAAAACATTTTCAAAACTATAGTGCACAATAATTTTTGCAAGTATTTACAAACATTTGAAAGCCATTTTGCAAAGATTTGTCACACTATGTATATACATTTTCCACAATAGTTTTTACAAACATTTTCCAAACCGTTTGCACATAGGTTTTCAAATCCTTTATTTCACACAAAGAAGAAAATTTTACAAACAAAGTGATTTTACACAGGTTGAAAACACTTCACAGAAAGTTTTCCAAACGATTCACGCCATTTTTCAAATCATTTTGCAAAGATATTTAACCTGATTTATTTATCAGTATATACAAAGAAAAACTACATTTATGTACAAAATGGTTTAGGCTCTTATAAGTTGTATTTAGAATTATTGCTTGTTTTTGCATGAGAAATTTTTATGTATACTCCTCAGACTTATTTGAGAATCATTTTCAAAAGATTTTGAAGTCTATTATCCAAAATATTTTTACAAACATGTACACGCATTTGAAAATTATTTTGCAAGGGTTTTTTGTACAGTATAGATAGATTTTTTCAAAATAATTTTACAACCATTTTTCCACCCATTTGCAAACCGCTTTTCAAACATTTTTATTTCATCAAAGAAAATAAATTTTGCAAACAAAAATATTTACAAAGGTTGAACACTTTTTACAAATGATTTTTCAAACAATTTTCAAAAGATTTCTTCACAAGGAGAACATTTTGCACAAAGCGTTTTTCCTGATTTATTAATCAGTACGGACAAAAAGAGTCTGAGGAGCTCACAATCATCTTTTATTATCGTAATAGAAATACTTTTAACATTATTTTTAGCTCCAGGTAGTATTTTTATTTATAGTACGAGTTATGGCTTATAGTATATACATAGTATATACGACCCCCCATACTTGGCTCGAGCTATGTCCTCATAGATCAAAGAGAAGAAGTAAAGACATAACTTGGACTAAGTAGAGAAAAGTCGAAAGAATGAATGAATAAGGAGATAAAGAAATCAAGAAGTTGATCGTCCCCCCTATACTTAGGATCAAATAATCTTAAGTATAGCAGACTGTACACGAGGCGGGGATGGTCAAGGATGAGAATGGACAGATTGTCCTCAGATTGTTTCCCTCTATACTTAGAATGAAGTATCCCTGAGTATAGTCAAGAAGAGGAGACACTGGAGGAGATTGACGAAGAAAGAGACTCGTGGTGCACCCCACCTATACTTAGGGTAAGGTGGATCCTAAGTATAGGCAATGGCTACAAGGGTAGCACCTATGAAAAGAAGAAAAGAAGAAAAGAAGAAAAGAAGAAATCAGATGAATAGTTTTTAAGGTGCGGCGTATGAATCTTATGATGCTGACAATGTGGTGGATATCTCATCAAAGCGTAGAAGCTGGATGGAGTCGACAACGGCCAAGAATGTATTAGGCTCGAGGTAAGGCTTCAGGAGTTGACCGTTGACGACGAATGGTTGTGCATCAGGAGACAATTCTGATATGGCAATACTTCCATTGTCACGCACTTCACGAACTCGGAGTGGCCCTGTCCACTTACTCTTTAATTTGCCCGGGAAGATCCGTAACTTTGCATCAAATAACCACACCTTCTGTCCAACTTCAAAGGTCTTTCGTCTGATGTGCCGGTCATGCCAGCATTTCACCTTTTTCTTGTACATCAATGTGTTATCGTATGCATAGTCTCGAAACTCCAAGAGTATGTTCAGATCATCTTTTCTTTTCTGACCACTTTTTCGGGAGTTCAAATTGCACATGTTAATTGCCCATAAAGACTTGTGAATTAATTCGACGGGCAGATGGCATGGCTTCTCATATACAAGACGATAGGGCGACATGCCCAGGGAGACTTGTAGGCGGTTCTGTAAGCCCAGAGGACTGAGTCCAAGAGTTGAGACCAGTTCTTTCTGTCCGGCCTTACAAGTTTCTGAAGGATCGTCTTGATTTCTGTGTTCGACAATTCGGCCATGCCATTGGTCTGAGGATGATAAGGGGATGCGACTCGATGGTTGATGTCGTACTCCTTCGTTAATTTCTTGACCTCTTTGTTAATGAAATGGCTACCCCCATCTGACATGAGAATCTTCAGAATCCCAAACCGTGCAATGGTGTTATCTCTCAAGAATCGACACACTGTCCGGCTGTCAGCGGCTCGAGTGGGAATAGTTTCAACCCAACGACTTACGTAATCTACGGCAAGAAGGATGTGCTCAAAACCCTGACTGTTAGGGAAATGCTCCATGAAATCAATGCCCCATGCATCAAAAACATCTGCTATCTGAATGATCTTCAGAGGCATCGAATCTTTTGCAGTGAGTGTACCCTTCATTCTCTGACAGTCAATGCATCGTTTGACAAATATTGCTGCATCCTTGAATAGTGTGGGCCACCAGAAGCCACAATGAAGTACTTTAGCTGTCGTACGGTCTCCAGAGTGATGTCCACCAGATTCGAGCGAGTGACAGTGCTCGAGGACACTATAATGCTCCTCCTGAGGTATGCACCTGCGCCAAATGCAATCCGCTCATTCCCTGAATAAGAGAGGATCCTCCCATTGGTAAAAACGGATGGTCGACATGGATTTATTCTTCTGATTTTTCGTCCAATCTGATGGTATTACCCCCGAAGCGAGGTAATTGACTATATCAGCATACCAAGGGAGGGAATCCACTGCTAAAATTGACTCATCTGGAAAGGTTTCTATGATAGGTGTATTGTTCAGTGGAGGCTCTTGCTGCTCAATTCTGAAGAGATGGTCTGCTGCTACATTCTGAATTCCAGGCTTGTCCTTGATTTCCAAATCAAATTCCTGGAGAAGAAGGATCCATCTAATCAGTCTTGGCTTGGCATCCTTCTTCTGTTGTAGGTACCGGATAGCAGAGTGTTCTGTAAAAATGGTAACTTTTGATCCAAGCAAATGGGATCTGAACTTTTCCAAGGCAAAAACAACAACCAGCTACTCTTTTTCTGTCACAGTGTAATTTCCTCATCTAATGTTTTGCTGGCGTAGTGAATGGCATAGGGCGCTTTTTCTTTTCTCTGTCCCAAAATAACTCCGACTGCAAAGTCTGACGCATCAGTCATGATCTCAAAAGGGAGAGACCAATTCGGCGGCTGTAGGACTGGAGCTTGAGTGATAAGCTCCTTCAGTTGATTGAAAGCAAGGAGAACCTGATGATCGATATTGAACTCAGTTTCCTTGCATAAAAGCTCTGTTAAAGGTCGGGCGATACGGTTAAAATCCTTGACGAATCGTCTGTAAAATCCCACATGCCCCAGGAATGACCTTACATTTTTGACTGACTGAGGTGGCTCTAGATTGGAAATAACATCCACCTTTGCCGGGTCGACTTCCATGCCACGTTTGGAAATGACATGACCCAGCACAATTCCTTCGATGACCATGAAGTGGCTCTTTTCCCATGAAAGCACTAAATTGACTTCACGGCATTTCTGAAGCACTCTGTCTAAGTGCCCAAGACAAGAATCAAAACCATCACCATAGACTGAGAAGTTGTCCATGAACACCTCGAGAAAACTACCTACCATCTTGGTGAAAACTGGTAGCATGCATCTCTGGAATGTCGCAGGTGCATTGCATAATCCAAAGGGCATTCTCCTGAAGGCATAGGTGCCGAACGGGCAAGTGAAGGGAGTCTTCTCTTGGTCTTCAGGAGTGATTGCCACCTGGTTGTACCCGAAATACCCATCCAAAAAGTAGAAGAACTTCTTGCCTGCTAGTCTTTCCAAAACTTGATCAATGAATGGTAAGGGGAAGTGGTCCTTCTTAGTTGCTGCATTAAGACGGCGATAGTCAACATACACCCGCAGGGATGTTGGTACCCGAGTGGATATTTCCTCTCCTTTGTTATTGGTAACCACGGTAAGCCCTGATTTCTTTGGAACTACATGCAATGGGAATACCCATTTTGATTCGGAGATGGGATAGATGAAGCCTGCATCACACCATTTCGTGATCTCTTTCATGATGACATCCCGGAGGTTTGGATTCAGTCTTCTTTGGAATTTGCGGGACGGCTTGGCATCTTCTTCCAGATAAATGTAGTGTGAACACAAAGCAGGATTTATCCCACGAAGATCTGATACGCACCAACCAAGTACCTTGTGGTTCTTTTCTAGAACCTCGAGAAGTCAAGATTCCTGATCTGGGTTCAGCCTGCTGCTGATGATGACCGGATACATGCGTTCTTCACCCGCAAGGAAGGCATACTTCAGTTCCTCCCAGGTGGTTACAACCTTTCCCAAATGGTTGATCCAGTAGAGGGCCTTGTCTTGCAGGCTGAAGGAAAATGCCATCATTTTGACAATATCCAGAGGAACATTCGGATAGTGGGTAGTTTGGCAAATGCGGGAGAACTGCTGCAGGTGGATATACGGCTCTTCATTGGTGTTTCCATGGAAAGATGGAAGAAGAGCGAGGAACTGGGGCTTTAGCTCGAAGTGAGCATGCACCGGTGGAATGAGGATCCACTCGGTCATCTGGTTGTCTCCATGGTTGTATGCCTCTTTCAGTGTAGGTTTCGATCTTTCCATGTCCGGGTCTTCTTCATCGTCATCCAGAGGGTTACCACCTCCTCGTCGTCCTCCTCCTCCCTTGGGTCTATTCATTACATCATTCAGCATCTCCTAGAAAGCAGTCTGTGCTAGGGCCTGCTCAGTCAGCTGTTATTGGATAGCTTGGATGGATGCCAATAGTTGTGCATTAACCTGATTCTGATCAGGCATCTGTCCTTGCTCTAGCTGGGGTGGCTGCTGACCCTTGCCCATTCCTTGAGGAGCCATGCCAGGGTCTGAGTCCGACGAAATGAATTCTGGATTAGGATCCAGGGTTTGGTATGTCTTCTATCTACAGAATAAGAGAATCCTAATCAGATTACCTGCAATCTTATTCAGCTGTCATGATGGATCTGGAATCAAGGTCAATCCCAGAATGTTATGAATGGAAAAGGATATGGACTGTGACCGACTTCCATTCACAACGGCGAAAGTGGGACAAAAGTGATCCCGTTTTATTGGGTGGTCAAAAGAAAGGTAGAAGATGAGGAGTCTGAAGATCGATCTGCAAAGTTCGGTTCGGGTTCTCGATAATCGCCTCGAATTTATTGGAGAAGTAGAGTCTATGGAATCAATGTGGGTGTCGGCGGGATCCCGACGGAAACCATCCATGGATCGACTTGTGAAGCAAAAGGAGGATTATATGTTGGAAGAAGGATACGATGGTCAACGAGCAATAGAAATGAGTGCAAAACAGTAGAAAGGGTCGACTGAGCGGGGGTCAAAGGAGAATGATACAGCAAAATTTGCGCAAAGGTGTAGGACTTGATCTTTGAACCTTAATCTAGATCCATACAAATGCAATACAAAATTGGGTTCACCAACTCACGCCATGTGGAGCCGTGAAGGTTCGGCTACTTATTATCTTTTCAGTTTTAGAGTTGTTATTTCAGGCATATCTTTCAATAAGTCCTTAGCACGCTAACCCTATAGGAGAGAGAGTACTGCCAGAAAAGAATCCAGTACTTGTCCTCCTCCTTTGTAACATGTAGTCTGTACTTTTTAAGGTCCTTGTAACCCTTCCTGGATCCCTACTCAGCCAAAGAAATAGAGAGAGGAAGCCGATAGGCGAAATCAATACTTCGGTTCTCGCTCGGAATGAGATCACACATGAGCGTGCAAGAACCTACTCAGACGCAAACTGATGAGACAGATACCCCCGTGAAGGCGTGGCCGATGCTCAGTACTTCAGACCATGTCGATGTTCCATACAAGGCAGGAACACCACCGCTGACAAGGCCTTACTCAGTCACGTACGATAGAAGCGCCAATACTTCAGAAATCCAAGCGATACACAAGGCAGTTGTAGACTGGGATTTTGGCTCTATTCCTTATGGGATGTGCCTCACTCATGGGAGTGGGATTTTGGTCACCCTCCGAGGGTACTTGAAAACAATGAGGGCTTTATGAACATCGTACAATGATAATCTATTACAAATTTTAATTAAGGTCAAAGTTTATTTAACAGTCCCCTTATTTTAGTTTTTTGGGTTTTCACTTTTTTGAGTCTGTTTTCATACCAGTGCCTAACGTTTTTGTAGATTTTCATTTATGTCCTAGGTGCCCAAAATCAGATGGAGATAGCGAAAAAGCCGCGCAAGTTGGTTCAATGATGGAAATCTCATCATTGAACCTAATGATGAATGCTAAGTTAGAAGCCTTACAACGCATCCCAGCTCTCTCCATATGGTATGCAAAATAGAATTTTTAAACCTATCTACATTGTGGCGTGCAATCGACAAAATCGTCCTAAACAGTAGCTGAATTAATCGTGAAGAATCATATGTTTGTTATTCAAGTCTAACCCTATAGTCCAGTCTTGGAAACGTCTCAGTGCCCGTCACAACGGGTCCTGTCAACGTTGTATGACGTCTCTCACGACGCGCGGGTCTGACTTTAAACAACTAACATTTATTAGATTTGACTAGATCTATACGTAATAGACTATAGGAACAAGCATTCTTATTAATGTGTGGACCTAGCTACCGAGTCAAGCAACCTAAGTCTAGGGACTCCATGCACACAAAACAAAATAAAGAAAAGGCGGAAAGCTCAAAACCGCGGGAAACAAAGAAAAGAAAGCGGGAAAACACGAAAAAGCCGCGACGAGGCCCCCAGGTGAACAAACACCCGACACTGGACCTCGTTGTGAAGAGTAGAGTCCATATTATTACATGCCAAAATTGTCTCTCTCTCTCTCATAAAATTACATTTCTTTAACTAGCTAAGCCTTCTTCTTGCTTCCTTGGTGCTTGCTCCAATTGGTCAAACAAGCGTGACCCTCCTTCATGCATGGTTGCACCAGCCTCCTAGAAGACTGTCCTCGCATGGCAGACCCTCACATCAAAGTTGCAAGAAAAAGGGTATTAGCACAAATAATCACAGAATATAAACAAAGGCAATAAATATGTACAGTCAATTCATGAATATTAGCAAAAGATCATGCAAGTATTTACAACATGACAAACTAAAGTAAGCTACACTCATTGCTCCTCGGCAACGACGCCATCTGATAGAGAGGGAGAAAATCAAGGGTCGTATTAATCCACAAGGCGGATCAATAGTCGATGTGGTGACCGCTCAATAAATCCCACTCAAGCAACAATTAACCCACAATAAATGTAACGCCCCGCCACGACGGTAGCGCATCTCAATGCCCATTCACTAAATTTACCCAACAACAATTGTAAACAACCTGCATGATAGACTATTCATACAAAATTGGCAAAAGAAGAAATGTTCCATTCATATAGAAAAAGTCCACAATTTAAGACGACAATAATAACTCAAGATCTTATTATTACATCGCAAAAAAGAAATAAAAGTAGACTGCTCAACTAGATAACAACCTCCGAAATGGTTCTCAACTGCCGCCAAAAACTCTCGCCTCGGTCTCTTGCTCAAGATTTCCTGTTGGATTTCCAAGAGGGGAACTTGTGAGTTAAATGACCCAGTAAGTATATAGCAATAATTTATAAATAAAATAAAATTTAGGTAGGCAGTGCAAGTGCGGTAACTATAGGGGTATAAAGAAAATATTCTAAGTAACTCAAGTAAAAAGCCTCTAATTAAGTTACATGCAATGAGTAGATTTTTAACAATTTACACAATTTATCCACTTCTAAGTGCTTTGATCCGTAGCTTATTTATTTATTTATTCCGGACTCACCCGTCAAAGGAGATGATTGATGAATCCACATTTCATCACCTTTATTCTATCATTTTGGCACCAAAAACCCTAGCAAATACCTGTAAATAGCCTTAAATCAAGCATCTTAGCATTCATGCATGTGCATCCAAACAGTGTATAAATTACTGTAATTAAGGCCAAAATTATAGAATAAATAAAGAAAAGAAAAAGAATAAAATATTGTAAATATTTTATGACCCAAAACCCCCGAGACCTAGGCATCTTGATGAATAGGTCGACAAGGAATAAAGTAGGGGGAGATAAGGTCAGAAATACAGTCAAAATACCTATTCATTCTATTCATTTCTTTATTCATTTTGGGACCTATTTTTGGTTCCACCTTTTATATATCAAATAAAGAAACTTTGTACATGAAAGTTGTAGATAATTTCATAAAGAAAAATACAAAATTGATTTCACAGAAAAAGAATGTACAGACAAAAAGATATGGTCTGAATAAGAATCCAAAATCCCAACTTCCCAGACCCGTATCTCACAAACGACAACTCCAAATGTAGCAAACTCACCTTTAATTGTATATAGAATAAAATAATCTATCCAATGGCGGTGGTTTCGCATTTGGCGGAGCTACGGTGTGAAAGTTGAGTTTTGGACCCCTGTTGTATACTTGTACTGAATAAAATATTCAATTTATTCTTTATTCATTATTTATTCATTTTTATATTTTTATAATTTTGTGAATATTACTTATAATACATATGTGCATTAAAATTGAAATAAAATGCAAAGAAAAATAAAAATAAAAATACCTATATAAAGAATACATAGGCATACTGCACATACTTATACCTGTATAGAATACACTTGTATTTTATTAAATATACAAAACATAACAGAAAAATACAATAAAAATATATTTGTGTACATAAAAGTATTTTATAATTTTATAAAATCATAAATAAAAATAATAAAAATAAAATACACAAAATAAAAATAAAATACTAAAATACATAGGTATTATACCTATATAGGGTTAAAAAGGTGACTTGTAAAAATATAACTCCTAAAAATAATTAAAAATCAAAATAAAATACTACATAAAATTCTAAGCATTTTTTATTTTATAACTTTTAATTAATTCGGCCATTTATTATTTTTAATTTAATTAATAAAATGTTTTTCCAGGGTTTTTCCTGGTTGGTCCACGTGGACCAACCAGGAGGCCAGGACTGTTGACCTAGGTCAACAGTCTGACCTACCCCCCTGTAGCCCCTGACAACCTCGGTTTCGACCCAATTTCATGGATTTTTCGAGGCCGAGACTTTCATCTTTTTGTGTTGCAACCTTCTGCAACATTACTCCTCGATCCTCCCTCTAGCTCGCCCATGCTTAACCTTGGTCGTCGGACCCAAGATTCGCAAGATAGGCCTTGATCTTTGGACCCCTGCCGCCACGAGTAAAACCACATATAACCGACCCCCTTCTTTCCTTTTGAATTCGAGTCCCCTTGGTCCACCCTTCAGCGCCATCTCCGTGCTCCTGAGCTCCGTGGAGGTGACAGCTCCACCGCCAGCCCTTCAGCCAAGGCGCGCGAAGTCGAGGGAGCCTCCATCACCTCCGCCAACCGCCGGCGTCGAGTTACTCTTTCTCCTCTGGCTCCGGCCATCGAGGGCATCGCCCCGCCTTTCTATTTAGCCCATTAGCTTCCTGTTACCCGTAGCTTTAAAAGCCCTCAAGAAATTTCGAGTTACATTCACTCCTTCGCCAAATCGATCATCCTCGCCGGAGCGCACCTCCGGCCACCCATCGTCACCTCGCCTCGCGCATCGATTAGACCCATTCCAGGTCCAGGCACTTTGCCCTGGACCTTCTAATGCTTTTTGCAGGTCCAAGTTCACTCATGGAAGCCTGGAGGCGAATCTGGAGCTTCGCCGGAGCTAGCGGGGCTCTATAGCTCCGCCGCCCTTCAGCGAGCCCCTCGGCCATCGCCGGGGCTTTTTGCCGCCACCAGTCGATAGAGAAGGAACAGGGGAAGCTTCACGGCCATTTTGGAGCCCTAACTTCGCCGGAGGACGAAGATCTGGAGCGGCGAAGTCCGCCTCGCCGGCGTTCTTCGCTGTTCTTCCTCATCGCCCCCAAGCCGTTGGATCGAGGAGCCCGCCCCAGGTCGAGCAGACGCCGTTGGATCGCGCCCCGACTTCACCGTCCGATCGTCCCCTGATGATCTAATCTCAGCCGTCCGAGCGAAGCGTCGTCGACCTGTGGATTCACGCCACGTGTATAAGTGAAGACCGATAGCCGTTGGATCCACGCGTCGAGGGTATTTTGCACCTACACCCTCGCACCTTTTGTATTTACTTTTTAATCTTTAAACTTTTGTCTGTAGTGTAAAAGTTTTGTAAAATTTGCACAAACGCCCCCGAACTTTGTTTATTTGCATCTAGGTCCTCAGCCACGTCACCTCACGTGACCTGTACACGTGAGGTGTGGGCATTTTGCAGAGGAACCCTCGGGCTTTTGTGTATTTTGTTTTAGCCCTAAAACTTTCGTATCCAGTGTAATATTTTTGGGTATTTTGCAAGTAGACCCTCAGGGTTTCGAAAAATTACATTTCAGTCCTTCCCAGGCGCGTGCAAGTCACGCGCCCTGGTGGGTAAATTGCTAAGAGGCCCAGGCGACTTTTGTAATTAACTTTTGGTGCTAAAAATTGAATATTCAGTGTAAAGTTTTGTGGAAAATTGCATGTATGCCCCTGGATGTTTTAGATATTGCAAATATACCCCTGCCATGACTGTTTAATGTTTGGATGTTTGCTCAAATTATTTAACCTATCACTTTAACTCCAAAAATTCCACAAAAATAGACTTAAGCATCTGGACATGTGTACTTTGACGCCACCATTTTAGTTTTTGATTTTACTTTATCTTCATATTTATTAAAAATCAAAAACTTGCTATTTGTGCACTGTCTAGCTTAGAAAACACCAAAAAAATATTAAAACATCTCTAAAAATTCCAAAAAAATCACCTAGTGTCTATTTTATTCTATTTTAGTGTCAATCCAAAAATCATTAAAAATCTCAAAAGAAAAACACTAAAAATTTAAAAACACTCAAAAACTTCAAAAAATATATAAAATAGTAGAAAAATCCAAAAAATACAAACTCAACTTCTGTTTGCCCCTTATTTTGTTCTTTTCATCAAAAAAATAGTGTGAAACATTTTGATTACTGGTTGGTATTTTTAACTTGCATTTTTGTCACAGCCAGCCCTATTTCCACTGTTTTGCCTTGATTCAGTAATTAAAAATATCAAAAATACCTTGGAAAACTCCCAAAAATCACAAAAACAGTAAAAATTTATAAAAATACCAAAAACATTTTATTTCTGAATTTTTGAATATTTTTGCACATTTTTATAATTATTTTAGCTTGCCTTTCACTATATTGTCTTTATTCTCCAATATTGAAAAAGAAATAAAAAAAATATAAAATATAAAATACAAAAATCAGAAAATTAAAAATCAAAATTAAAAATTGAAAAAAAAATTTAAAAAAATTAAAAACCCACAAAAATTCATTTGCTTGTTTGCTTAGTGTAGACACTCCACACATCACACACACACTTTAGCATTTTTGCTTGAACTACCCTGCTTGCTCCCTGTGTTCGAACTCTCTACATACTTGCACCTATACATCTTTTATGTAGAGTTAAAAATAAATTTTAACTCTGCATTAGTTCTAATTTATTGATCTTAGTGTGGGTTAATTGTTGATTAAACACGGATTTTGATTGGTCGACACTTCGACTGAGTTCACGCTTTGTGTTGAACTTAAGACCGTCGATAATTTGTGTTTATCAAATGGCGCCGTTGCCGGGGAACAACAGCGAGTAGTTCATATTTTATTTGTTTGATTGTGTGATTGTTTACCATAGCATCATTTTTCATCTCTTACATTTTGATATATCTTGTTGAGCTATCTGATCACTCTTCTTTGTCTTCTTGCGAGGGACCGCGGAGCGAGGCGGATCACCTAGGTGACCCGACGCATCCTTGGGAAGCGGAGCCGGCTGTTCTTTAGCCAAGCCGGCAGGAGAGAGCTAGGAGTGAGAGAGAGAGTGATTAGATTAGTTTTCATTTATTTTGTGAGAGAGTGATTCATTTAATTTGTAATAATACAGGTACACTTGGACTTGGACACTTGAACATTCGGGCCTAATTTCCGGGTGTTTGTTCACCCGGGGGCTCACCGCAGATTTTATCACGTTTTCATCGCAGTCATTTTCCGGTTTTGTTTTCATTTTTCACTTTCTTTTGTGGATTGAGCTCTTAGTTCTAGGTCTGCTTGACTCGATTAGAATAGGTCCAAACACTTAATCATATTTGCATGCTCCTATAGATACGTATTTGGACTTAGACTAATTAAACAGTTAGTTAGTAGCTTCCAAATCCACGCGCCGCGAGCTCACACCCGAACAAGTGCTTTCTCCTACCCCAAATGTGTTGGGCAGAGGAGGGGTGAGCCTAGACCGGACACTCGGATTAGGAGTTGCTAGCTAGCTTGTGGTTCTTCACGCTAGCAGTTGCCTGTTCTAGGACGATTTCCGCTTGCATTTCGCCATATAGCTTAGGTTTAAAAATTCTGCTTTGCATCCCGCATGGAGAGAGCTGGGATTCGCTGTAAGTCCTCTTACTTTGCACGCATCATCTAGGCACAAAGGTGAGATTTCCACCTTGGTGTCGACTTGCACGACTTTTCCGACTCTATTCTCCCTCTGTTTTTGGAACAAAGTAGGATAAAGGAAAAATACAAAAACCGTTAGGCGCTGTTTGAATTGACTCAAAAGAAGCGATAACACCAAAAAAATTAAAAAAGGGACTGCTAAAGAAAACTTGACCAAAAATAAAATCGGTAATTGGATTCATTGCTTGGGGAGAGTAACACCCTCACTTGTTTTCAGGTTGCATGGGAAGGTCTCCTTCCAAGTGAGGTGAGCGCTTCGTAAGGATTAGAGCCCAAAACCCAACTTGTGGCTGCCTTGTGTATCGCCTGGATTTCCGAAGTATTGGCGCTACTATCGTACGTAGTCGAGTAGGACTTGGTCGCCATTGGTGACTCACTATTGTGTGAGCGCCGACCTTGTCCGAAGTACCAAGCCTAGGCCACGCCTTTACGGGTGTGTCTGTCTCACCGGCTGCGTCCGAGTAGGACCTTGTACGCTCACGGGTGATTCCGTTGCGAGCAAGGTCCGAAGTATCGGTTTCGCCTATCGGCTTCCTCTCTCTTTTCTTTGGCTGAGTAGGGATCCAGGAAGGGTTACAAGGACCTTAAAAAGCGCAAGTTACAGGTTACACAGGAGGAGGACAAGTACGGGGACACTTTCCTGGCAGTACTCTCTCTCCTATAGGCGTAGCGCTCTAAGGACTCGTGAAAAGATAAATACCTGAAAAACAAGCTAAAACTGACAAGATAAAAGCCGAACCTTCACGGCTTCACGAGTTGAGTTGGTGAACTTACCCTTGCTTTGTGTTTGATTGTTAGATTTATTAAGGTCAAGATCAAAAACACCGCACGATTGTGCACAATTTTGTCGCATCTCATCTTCTTCTTCCCTTGCATTTTCCCTGTTCTTTCCGAATAATCAAGATGATGGGACGGAGATCTCTTAGGCCGACCTTGTCGGCACCGCTATCCAGCACTCCTCCCTACTCATCTAGGAATGCCTCGGAGAGCCCGCTCTCCGAGCCTGAGTTCACATCCACCCTGTTCCCCCTCGACCACCCTTCCCATTCTCCTTCCCTCAGTCCAATTATGTCAGAATTCAGTGCATCGCAGAGCTCAGCTCATTCTACAGCACCTGAAATGGCCTCTTTTGCATTTTCAGAGAATCAAGCAATGGCAGACAGAGGCGAGCACCCAGATGACCACGATCACCCTCCATTCATAATCGATCAAGCAGCCATCAACAATTCATTACTAGCGTCCCTGGAAAATATGCAGAGACAGATCCGTGACCAGGGAACATTCATGGGTGATATGATGAGAGAGATAGCGCAGCTGAGAGAAAACCGACCTGGGGGCGGTGGCGGTGGAGAAGGAGGAGGACCTGATGCAGGAGGAGGCGATCCAGACGGTGAGCGACCGCCACAGACCATCATGAGGGAACTGCACAACCCAGCTTCGTCCCTCACTCACCGGTGGATCAGACTCCCGCCAATCCACGGAGACTTCGAGCTTCGGCACCACACGATTCAGCTTCTTCCCAAGTTCCATGGGCTGCCGACCGAAGAGCCGCACCTCCATCTCCAAGAGTTCGAAATGATATGCAGCACTATCCACGATCGGTTGTTGACCGAGGACACTATCAGGATGATCGCCTTCCCGTTCTCATTGGTTGATCGAGCCGCATATTGGCTCAAGCATCTAGGGCGATTCGTCGATACTTGGGCAGATCTCCGGTCCGTATATTTGAAGAAATACTATCCTCTCGGCCGGACCAACGCAGCTCGAGCCATGATCAGCAACTTCGTCATGATCCCAAATGAACAGTTCCATGAAGCATGGGATCGATTTAGAGAGCTCATAGATCGGTGTCCACATCACGATATCTCCAAGCCCCACCTGGTGCAGAGTTTCTTCTGTGGGCTGACACCGGAGCTGCAGGGGCTTGTGAACGCCTCTTGCGGTGGATCCTATTTCTCCAAGGGAGAAGACGACGTCTGGGCCATCTATGAAGGCATGGCAGAGAACTCAACAGTGATGACCCAGGCCAGAGTCTACACTCAGCAGAAGCCCCCGCAAGGAGCGGGATCATTTCAGAGGATCGCCCGCATCGATGCCGGTCCCAGCACAACGTCGGTCGCCGCAGCCCAAGACGAATCAGCAGCAGCCGACATGGGCATTATCAGTGAAAAGTTGGACCGCATGGAGATCCTGGAAAAGAAGCAGAACCAAGGTCTAGCCCAGATGGACCTTCTCACCAAAACAATGAGTGACCTGAAGACTCAAATTCTATGTATTCAGGAGGCACAAGCCCATTCCCAACAGCCTCCCAGGTCACAGGTTGCTTCCAGCAGCAACAATCCCAACCAGGCCTCCACCTCATACCGCCAGGTGAACCATATCCAGGCGGAGCCGGTTCCATTGTTGCAGTACCATACAGAGCAACCGCCATCTCAGGAGACGCAGATGGTGGTGTACCAGCCGGAGCAGCCACTGGCAGTTCTTCCTCCACCTTCCTTCGAGCAGGAACCGTTGATGGAAGTCAACGGGATTTGGTATGACCGATACCCTCAACCTGCAATTCGTAGGGATCACCCCGGATTCCGTTGGGGGAATGGTGGATCCTCGTCCCAGCAGCATCCTCCTGCCCAAGGACAGCAGAACAGTCAGTCGACACAACACCAGCAGCCCCAGTATGCCCAGCCACAATAGTATCAGAGTGGTCCTCGTCCCGCCTATCAGGGACAGCAGTGGAGGCAGCGACAGCCGCCTCAGCATTCTTATGCCCAGCCTCCCCCCCAGTATCAGCAGCAACACCAGCAGCAGCAGCCCCATTTCCAGCAAGGACAGCCATCCGGTTCTCAGGGTCCAGCCTATGAGAACCCAGCCCTTGATGATCTTGCCCGCTTGCTATATGAACAGCGAGCATCTTTCAGGCAAGAAATGAATGAGTTCCGGCAGGAAATGCGGGACATCATCAAAGGCAAAGCCGCCATACCCGCTCAGATCGAACCAAACCCTAATAATTTAAAAAGAAAATCTGAGCAGGTAGAGTCCACAGAGGATACCTCTCCTAGTGATTATTTGAGTGACATGTCTTATTCCTATTATGATGCTGATTTTGTTACTACTAGGAGCGGTAGGATGCCAGCCGGCGGCGCCTCTTCTGAGCGACAGCCAGATGCAGAATCAGGAGCGCCAAAGGAGCAGAGGAGCGGTGCTGATGCCGCTACAGATAATGTTGAAGACGGTGGTACTGATGCCACCAATGATGGAGTCCAGGACAACGATGCTGATGCCGTTGTGATACCAGATGCAGACGGTGGTGCTGATGCCACCATTTTGGATGCTGAACCAGAGCGCGGTGCTGATGCCGCGAAGACAGGTGCTAGTGGTGGTACTGAGGCCACCACATCCACTTTTGTTGAGCCATCTGTGATGTTGCCACATCTTGTATCTAGAGACTGTGGGAACAAAAACAAAAACAAAAATACGAATAAAGGAAAGGTTTCTGTTCAAATTACGAATCCATATGTGATGAATGATGATTATCGTATGGACTCTCCATCTTCACAGGCACAGGGACCGATTCCTAGTCCTCCATCTGAGGAGGCCCCTACAATCCCCTTCCCTGAGGCACTCCGCCAAGCGAAGGGGAATAAAAAAGAAAATCCAAAAAAGAGCCAACAGGTAGAGTTCGGCAACGAGATGATTGACAGATTTCATATTCAGCTGACTCTACGAGAAGCATGTGAGCATATCCCCTTCTTCAAGAAGAATTTAAAAGAAACAACTACTGTCAGAAGGAAGAAGAGGCACAGAGATCAAATCCATATGCTCACTCATGACACTTGCTGCGCCATTCAGAAAACATTGCCAGCCAAGCGACCAGACGCAGGAGCTCCCTATGTCAGATGCGAGATTCAGGAGCAGCAGTTTGATCGTACTCTATTAGACAGCGGCTCTTCAATTAACCTCCTTCCGGCAGCCTTACTCAAGCAGTTCGAGTTTGGCCCTCTTCTTCGAAGCAGAACCGTCCTTCAGTTTGCTGATAGGTCGATTAAGAGGCCGAAGGGGTTATTGAGAGACGTGGTCGTTACCATTCAGGGCCTGCAATTCCCCGTGGACTTCGTTGTGTTAGACATGGAGATCCCTGAGTCGGTAACTGATGCCCCCATCATTCTCGGACGTCCATTCTTGGCCACAGCCAAGGCGGTGACCGACCACGATAGCGGGAAGGTATGTTTTCGCGTAGAGGGTGAAACCATACAAATAGAGACGATCGACGAGATCAGAGCCAGAGAGGCAGAATGCTCAGAACAGTCCAGCGAAGCCGAGCAGATGACAGAGGAGGAGCTAGACATCCACCAGGTTTGTGATTTCGAGATGACTGATGATGAATCCAACTGGAAAGATCCCGTAGCACCGACCCTCGCCTTGCCGACAGATTCACTGTATCTCAAGCTCATGGCAGTCGAGAGCCGGGAGAGCACATCCCTGGATGAGGATATTTCTGAGGCTGACAGTGTTGTGATGAGTGGTGCTGAGGAATTTCAATCTTGCTCATCGTCTTCTGATCCCTCGGATTCAGACATTGACTGGGATGACTTTGATGACTATTTACCTTGTCTGATTCCTACTGAGCCAACAACCATGACAGAGTGCGAGCCGGTGCAGTTTATCGTTGATTCAGAAGGCCGTCCTTTGTTAGAAATTCATGCAGAGCGAGAGTTCTCACATGCAGACCTGGTAGCATTTACACAGACATATCAGAAGCCAGATCTGCCACCTCCCAGTTGTCCAGAACGAAAACCTCTACCGCAGACAATGAAGTACAGATTCCTTGCTGGAGAGCCAGAAATGCACCCAGTCATTATCTCAGCAGATTTGACTGGAGAACAAGAATCTCGTCTGATGGAGGTTCTTGAAAGAAACCGCAAGGCAATCGGTTGGAGTATAGCTGATCTCCAAGGGCTGAGCCCAAATCTTTGCTCTCACCACATTTATCTTGAAGATAACGCTAAGCCGTCGCGTGAGTTCCAACGACGGCTGAACCCGAATCTTCGAGATGTAGTCATGAAAGAAATTTCCAAGTGGTGGAGCGCCGATTTCATCTATCCCATCTCCGACTCCAAATGGGTAAGTCCGTTACATGTGGTACCCAAGAAGACGGGTATCACTACAGTTGTTAATGAGTCTGGAGAGGAGATCGCTACCAGAGTACCGACTTCTTGGAGGGTCTGTGTGGACTACAGATGATTGAATGAGGCCACCAAGAAGGATCACTTCCCGCTTCCCTTCATTGATCAGATTATCGAGCGGTTAGCTGGGAAGAGTCACTATTGTTTCCTTGATGGGTACTCTGGATACAATCAGGTGGCCATTGCGCCCGAAGACCAGGAGAAAACGACATTCACCTGTCCGTTTGGGACTTATGCTTTCAGACGGATGCCCTTTGGTCTATGTAACGCTCCGGCGACATTCCAAAGGTGCATGTTGTCTATCTTCTCGGACATGGCGGGTGACTGTTTAGAGGTCTTCATGGATGACTTCTCGGTCTATGGCGACGGGTTCGACGCTTGTCTTGACTGCCTAGACCGTGTGCTTAAGCGCTGCATTGAGGTCAATTTTGTCTTATCCTGGGAGAAGAGTCATTTCATGATGACTCAGGGGACGGTCCTTGGTCATATCGTCTCCAACAGGGGCATGGAGGTCGATCCGGCTAAGGTGGATATCATCAGAAAACTCAATCCGCCGTCCAATTTGCGTCAGTTACGGTCTTTTCTGGGGCATGTCGGTTTCTACCGACGGTTCATTCAGGACTTCAGTCGAATTGCCCGACCGCTTACTGACTTGCTCACCAAAGACACCGAGTTTATTGTTAATGATAAGTGTCTTGAATCATTTGAGACTCTCAAGAATATGGTTGTTTCAGCTCCTGTCCTTCAGCCACCCGATTGGTCTCTCCCATTCGAGATCATGACGGATGCTTCAGATTTTGCCGTTGGGGCTGTGCTTGGACAGAGGAGGGATGGTTTACCGATCGCCATTCACTACGCCAGCCGAACTTTGGATGCCGCGCAGCGGAATTACACTGTGACTGAGAAAGAGATGATGGCCGTAGTCTTTGCCCTTGATAAGTATCGATCGTATATTCTCGGATCTAGAGTGACAATCTACACTGATCATACCGCCATCCGGTACTTAATGGCTAAGAAGGATGCCAAAGCACGTCTCACCAGATGGATCCTTCTACTCCAAGAATTTGATATTGAAATTAAGGATAAGCCTGGAGTCAAGAATGTGGTGGCGGATCACCTCTCCAGATTGGAGAATCTTGAGGAATCTGAGCCCAGCGCACCTATCACTGAGACATTTCCAGATGAGGCGATCTTGGCTGTCACCTCACTCCCATGGTATGCTGACTTTGTAAACTATCTTGTTGCCAAGACGGTCCCTCAGGGTTGGCCCAGACAGAAACTTGAGACCTTCCTAGCTAAGGCCAAGTTTTACCATTGGGAGGATCCCATCCTTTATCATGAAGGAGGGGATAGTATCTGGAGGAGGTGCATTCCTCAAGAAGAGCAGCATAGCGTCCTCACATACTGCCACAAGCTTGAGGCAGGAGGACATCATTCTGGAAAAAGGACAGCACAGAAGGTGCTTCAATCCGGCTTATGGTGGCCTACTCTCTTCAAGGATTGTGATGAGTTCGTGAAGAGATGTACTGACTGTCAGAAAATGGGAACCTGCGGACAGAGAGACATGATGCCCATGCAACCCATTCACTTCTGTGAGGTTTTTGATGCATGGGGGATTGATTTCATGGGCCCATTTCCTAAGAGTCAGGGATTCGAACATATTTTGCTCGCTGTAGACTATGTCAGCTGATGGGTTGAGGCCATCCCCGCCCGAGCCGCAGATGCTAAAACCGTATGCAAATTTTTGAGGAAAAATATCATTTCACAGTTCGGTGTACCTAGAGTCTTGATTTCAGACGGGGGGTCTCACTTCATCAATGACAAAGTCAGGGCCCTTGCAGACGAGTCCGGCATTGACCATCGGGTTGCCACTCCTTATCACCCTCAGACTAATGGTCTTGCCGAAGTATCGAACAGGGAGATAAAGACTATCTTGCAGAAAGTTGTCCGCCCAGACCGAAAGGATTGGTCACAGCTTTTGGACTCGGTCTTGTGGGCTTATCGGACTTCTTTCAAGAATCCATTGGGAACATCTCCCTTTCGTCTCGTCTATGGCAAGCCGTGCCATTTGCCAGTGGAAATCAAGCACAAATCCTTTTGGACAGTTACAGAATTGCTTTTAGATCCCGAGAGTATAGGAGACCAGAGAAGAGAAGAATTGGCAGCCCTGGAGGAATTGAGAGATACAGCCTTCTCCAACAGCCTACAGTACAAAGAGAAAGTGAAGACATGGCACGATTCGCATATCAGCCATAAACAGTTTGAGCCAGATCAGAGAGTATGGTTGTTTGATTCAAGGCTAAAGTTATTTCCGGGGAAGTTACAGAGCAAGTGGAAAGGACCGTATGTGGTCAGGAAGGTACATGACAATGGCAGCATCGACATATCTGAACTGTCATCTTCCTCTACCTTCCGCGTCAATGGTCAACGCTTGAAACTATATCTTGATCATGATCCGCCGACCATTGACGTTGCCCCCATTCTTCTGGTATGAGATGTGTCCCTTGACTCTCATCATTTGCATTTCATACATGGTGATCAACTCTATTCCCCATTGTACAGATCCATCTGTTTACATCATTCTGTTGTCTGTCAATTTATTTTCTCATTTTCTTCTTTTCTTCTTTTCCTTTTCTATCTTCTTTATCTATCAAAAAGGCGTCACCCTCGTTGACAGTTTTCCATACTTAGGACGTACTTTGTCCTAAGTATAGGGGGGTTGGCACCCCGAGTTTCTTCTATTCCTTTCGATCCTCTCCATTGTCTCCTCTTCTTGTCTATACTTAGGGATATCTTACCCTAAGTATAGGGGGAGACAGTTTGAGTACGATCTGTTCATTCCCACCCTTGACCCTCCCTGCGTTGTGTACAGTCTGCTATACTTAGGATTATTTGATCCTAAGTATAGGGGGGACGGTCAACTTCTCATTGATCATGGCCTCAAATTTCAGCGAAATTCGGTCGAATTTCTGTCGAATATCGATATCCAGTCGAAACCGAAATTTGACCGAAATGACCGAAATGGCCGAAATATGTGGGTCCTAGTATAAAAAATGACTGAAATGACCGAAATTTCGGTCGAAATTCCACCGAAATTCCATCGAAATTCTGTTTTGGTCGATACCGAAATGGTGACCGAAACCGACATTTAAGGCCTTGTCATTGATTCATTCATTTATTCCTTTATTCTTTAGACTTGCCTATACTCAGTACGAGTTATGTCTTCTCTTTTCTCTCCGATCTATGAGGACATAGCTCAAGCTAAGTATAGGGGGGTCGTATATACTACGTATATACTTTAGCCATAACTCGTACTTTCGTATTTTCCTAATAAATATGGCCAATAATTCTTTAAAATTCATTAAAAATTCTTAATAAAAAGATGTGGTTATTCCTCAAATTCTTTTTGTATTTACTGATTAGTAAATCAGGTGAAAATGTTTTTTGCAAAATGTTTGAAAAATAGTTTGAAAATCTTTGTGAACATCTATTGAAAACTATTTTGAAAATATTTTGTTTCATGTTTTCAACCTGTGTAAAAATGTGTGGATTGTAAAATTTCTTTTCTTTGTGTGAAATAAAATGTTTGAAAAATGATTTGCAAATGGTTTGAAAAATGGTTGCAAAAATGATTTGAAAAACCTATATATACTGTTTTGAAAGCCTTTGCAAAATGATTTTCAAATGTGTGTAAAATGTTTGTAAAAACTATTTTGGACTATAGTTTTCAAAAATTGTGTGAAAAGCTTGTTTTCAAATAAGTTTGAGGAATATTCACATCACACCAAAATCCACTATATATATATGTATAAAATTGACCACTTACCCTGTAAATTCTTAAAATCCACTTCTTGTATATATAAAGAAGCACTCCCGTTTACATATTTTCACCTAGTTTTTAGCCAAAACTTTCTGTTTTCAAAAATTCCCAAAAACATTTGCAAAACTAAAAATCCAAAAACATTTGAAAAATCTTTTTGAAAAATACAAAAAATGCATCTGCATATGCATGCATCATATTTTCGAAAACTCATAAAAAGTTCAAAATCCTTGAAAATTGCATCACAAAAATATTTTCTGCATCGCATTGCATAGCATTCGTATTTTTCGGATTGAGTTTGATAAGTTGAACAAATCTAAGTAAAATCCGAAGATTGGAGCTTGATTGGACCTTATAATTCACCTAATAACAGGAACCTTATAGGAACCAGGTTTGAGGTACTTCAGGTCTAGTTGACTTAATTCTTTGAGGATCACGGGACTTGGTTCAATGGATTCTTGACTGCCTAAGAAGAGTATTTCGGAGCACACGCACGATTCTTGTTGATAATGACCTAACTTGGACACCTGCACCTTTCACATGGCTCAACTCAGTTGGAGTGGTGAGGGGATTGGATTTGCCGGTATGAGACGCACACAAGTGGAAACATTTGTCCTCCTCTAGGGAGGGAAGTGCACCCCAACCCGTCCAGTGATTAGGAAGTCTAAAGACAGGAGGCTGTGGGTTGCGATAAAGCTTCAAAAGAGGGATAGTCTACTGGCTCAAGAGGAAAAACTCCTTATGTAAATGCTGCTGTATATAGTATCCAAAAAAAAATGTGTGTTCAGGCATGTACGAAAATAAAAAGCCTGCAAGTACAAAGTCAATAAGCAAGCTTGAGTTCCAAAGTCATATCATGTGAGCCTGCAGCAGGATGACTTGACTACACTGGTCTTGCATCCAAGGATAGGTAGCTACACTGGCTACCGTCCATTCTTCTCTTCACCCCCTCCTCTTGAGCTGGTTGCCACTTGAACTTAGAAGGGAATACCCCGCTCCTCGAGGATGGAGTTGCTGGATTGGGGAATCATTGGGTTGTTGTACTGGAGAAGTCAGTCTCTTTGTCATTCTAGTTGGGGAGAGTCACCATCACTTACACTGTACGAGTCAGATTCATAGTCGTAAGAGTTTGCATATGAGTTGAAGTATTTCTGACCTGGCTATTGAGGGGACTTGGACAGAGTTTTGGGATTCTCAAGGACTGTTGGATTTCAAACACGGTTCTCACTAAGGTTCCGCCCGCACTAAAATTCCAAAGGTCCGATTTAAGCTCCAAACTTTGATTTTGTGAAGACAAGTTTGACAATCAGATAAAATCCAAGTTCTTCTTTTTCTTTTCTTTGTTTTTCTTTTTGCACTTATTGCATAAGTGTTTGCTAGGGACTAGCAAAGGTAAAGTATAGGGGGATGATGAATCCACATTTCATCATCTTTATTCTATCATTTTGGTACCAAAAACCCTAGCAAATACCTGTAAATAGCCTTAAATCAAGCATCTTAGCATTCATGCATGTGCATCCAAACAGTGTATAAATTACTGTAATTAAGGCCAAAATTATAGAATAAATAAAGAAAAGAAAAAGAATAAAATATTGTAAATATTTTATGACCCAAAACCCCCGAGACCTAGGCATCTTGATGAATAGGTCGACAAGGAATAAAGTAGGGGGAGATAAGGTCAGAAATACAGTCAAAATACCTATTCATTCTATTCATTTCTTTATTCATTTTGGGACCTATTTTTGGTTCCACCTTTTATATATCAAATAAAGAAACTTTGTACATGAAAGTTGTAGATAATTTCATAAAGAAAAATACAAAATTGATTTCACAGAAAAAGAATGTACAGACAAAAAGATATGGTCTGAATAAGAATCCAAAATCCCAACTTCCCATACCCGTATCTCACAAACGACAACTCCAAATGTAGCAAACTCACTTTAATTGTATATAGAATAAAATAATCTATCCAATGGCGGTGGTTTCGCATTTGGCGGAGCTACGGTGTGAAAGTTGAGTTTTGGACCCCTGTTGTATACTTGTACTGAATAAAATATTCAATTTATTCTTTATTCATTCTTTATTCATTTTTATATTTTTATAATTTTGTGAATATTACTTATAATACATATGTGCATTAAAATTGAAATAAAATGCAAAGAAAAATAAAAATAAAAATACCTATATAAAGAATACATAGGCATACTGCACATACTTATACCTGTATAGAATACACTTGTATTTTATTAAATATACAAAACATAACAGAAAAATACAATAAAAATATATTTGTGTACATAAAAGTATTTTATAATTTTATAAAATCATAAATAAAAATAATAAAAATAAAATACACAAAATAAAAATAAAATACTAAAATACATAGGTATTATACCTATATAGGGTTAAAAAGGTGACTTGTAAAAATATAACTCCTAAAAATAATTAAAAATCAAAATAAAATACTACATAAAATTCTAAGCATTTTTTATTTTATAACTTTTAATTAATTCGGCCATTTATTATTTTTAATTTAATTAATAAAATGTTTTTCCAGGGTTTTTCCTGGTTGGTCCACGTGGACCAACCAGGAGGCCAGGACTGTTGACCTAGGTCAACAGTCTGACCTACCCCCCTGTAGCTCCTGACAACCTCGGTTTCGACCCAATTTCATGGATTTTTCGAGGCCGAGACTTTCATCTTTTTGTGTTGCAACCTTCTGCAACATTACTCCTCGATCCTCCCTCTAGCTCGCCCATGCTTAACCTTGGTCGTCGGACCCAAGATTCGCAAGATAGGCCTTGATCTTTGGACCCCTGCCACCAAAAGTCAAACCACATATAACCGACCCCCTTCTTTCCTTTTGAATTCGAGTCCCCTTGGTCCACCCTTCAGCGCCATCTCCGTGCTCCTGAGCTCCGTGGAGGTGACAGCTCCACCGCCGGCCCTTCAGCCAAGGCGCGCGAAGTCGAGGGAGCCTCCATCACCTCCGCCAACCGCCGGCGTCGAGGTACTCTTTCTCCTCTGGCTCCGGCCATCGAGGGCATCGCCCCGCCTTTCTATTTAGCCCATTAGCTTCCTGTTACCCGTAGCTTTAAAAGCCCTCAAGAAATTTCGAGTTACATTCACTCCTTCGCCAAATCGATCATCCTCGCCGGAGCGCACCTCCGGCCACCCATCGTCACCTCGCCTCGCGCATCGATTAGACCCATTCCAGGTCCAGGCCCTTTGCCCTGGACCTTCTAATGCTTTTTGCAGGTCCAAGTTCACTCATGGAAGCCTGGAGGCGAATCTGGAGCTTCGCCGGAGCTAGCGGGGCTCTATAGCTCCGCCGCCCTTCAGCGAGCCCCTCGGCCATCGCCGGGGCGTTTTGCCGCCACCAGTCGATAGAGAAGGACCAGGGGAAGCTTCACGGCCATTTTGGATCCCTAACTTCGCCGGAGGACGAAGATCTGGAGCGGCGAAGTCCGCCTCGCCGGCGTTCTTCGCTGTTCTTCCTCATCGCCCCCAAGCCGTTGGATCGAGGAGCCCGCCCCAGGTCGAGCAGACGCCGTTGGATCGCGCCCCGACTTCACCGTCCGATCGTCCCCTGATGATCTAATCTCAGCCGTCCGAGCGAAGCGTCGTCGACCCATGGATTCACGCCACGTGTATAAGTGAAGACCGATAGCCGTTGGATCCACGCGTCGAGGGTATTTTGCACCTACACCATCACACCTTTTGTATTTACTTTTTAGTCTTTAAACTTTTGTCTGTAGTGTAAAAGTTTTGTAAAATTTGCACAAACGCCCCCGAACTTTGTTTATTTGCATCTAGGTCCTCAGCCACGTCACCTCACGTGACCTGTACACGTGAGGTGTGGGCATTTTGCAGAGGAACCCTCGGGCTTTTGTGTATTTTGTTTTAGCCCTAAAACTTTCGTATCCAGTGTAATATTTTTGGGTATTTTGCAAGTAGACCCCCAGGGTTTCGAAAAATTACATTTCAGTCCTTCCCAGGCGCGTGCAAGTCACGCGCCCTGGTGGGTAAATTGCTAAGAGGCCCAGGCGACTTTTGTAATTAACTTTTGGTGCTAAAAATTGAGTATTCAGTGTAAAGTTTTGTGGAAAATTGCATGTATGCCCCTGGATGTTTTAGATATTGCAAATATACCCCTGCCAGGACTGTTTAATGTTTGGTTGTTTGCTCTAATTATTTAACCTACCACTTTAACTCCAAAAATTCCACAAAAATAGACTTAAGCATCTGGACATGTGTACTTTGACGCCACCATTTTAGTTTTTGATTTTACTTTATCTTCATATTTATTAAAAATCAAAAACTTGCTATTTGTGCACTGTCTAGCTTAGAAAACACCAAAAAAATATTAAAACATCTCTAAAAATTCTAAAAAAATCACATAGTGTCTATTTTATTCTATTTTAGTATCAGTCCAAAAATCATTAAAAATCTCAAAAGAAAAACACTAAAAATTTAAAAACACTCAAAAACTTCAAAAAATATATAAAATAGTAGAAAAATCCAAAAAATACAAACTCAACATCTGTTTGTCCCTTATTTTGTTATTTTCATCAAAAAAATAGTGTGAAACATTTTGATTACTGGTTGGTATTTTTAACTTGCATTTTTGTCACAGCCAGCCCTATTTCCACTGTTTTGCCTTGATTCAGTAATTAAAAATATCAAAAATACCTTGGAAAACTCCCAAAAATCACAAAAACAGTAAAAATTTATAAAAATACCAAAAACATTTTATTTCTGAATTTTTGAATATTTTTGCACATTTTTATAATTATTTTAGCTTGCCTTTCACTATATTGTCTTTATTCTCCAATATTGAAAAAGAAATAAAAAAATATAAAATATAAAATACAAAAATCAGAAAATTAAAAATCAAAATTAAAAATTGAAAAAAAAATTTAAAAAAATTAAAAACCCACAAAAATTCATTTGCTTGTTTGCTTAGTGTAGACACTCCACACATCACACACACACTTTAGCATTTTTGCTTGAACTACCCTGCTTGCTCCCTGTGTTCGAACTCTCTACATACTTGCACCTATACATCTTTTATGTAGAGTTAAAAATAAATTTTAACTCCGCATTAGTTCTAATTTATTGATCTTAGTGTGGGTTAATTGTTGATTAAACACGGATTTTGATTGGTCGACACTTCGACTGAGTTCACACTTTGTGTTGAACTTAAGACCGTCGATAGTTTGTGTTTATCAATGATCTGCACTAGGAATGAAGTCTGCAACACTTCAGTCGGAATGCAGATTAAAACCTTTGCGCAAGCGCAAACCTGCAGTTAGTCTGGCTAGTAGTACTCTAACACTCGAGACATGAGGCTTATGGCCCAAAGAATCATGATTCCATCAATCGAGTCTGCCAGGGGAGTCTTGCTCGCCCCAAATCTAATAATCACAAGACAGATCCGTATGGTGCGATGCACACATGCATCCGCCCAACTCTCCAGAGTACTTACCACCACCCCACTCTGTGATGCCCCTTGAGTGAGGTTGACTTACTGTTGGCTCAGCCGGACTACAAGGGTGTACACCCACCTCGCAGTATTTATTTTACCTTTAAGTTAATAAATTAAGATACCATATCGTCAAGGATTCATAAGCACATGAGGTTCAAACGTACTCAATGACCTATATATAGAAGTAAGATTTACATCACCACAGTGTCAATCTCAACAGGAAAAGATTTAAGAATCCACAATCACCAAAAATAAGATGCTTGATGTTTGTCATAACATATTCTAACGCCATAACGCCTTATGAGTATCATATCACACGAAGTTTCAGGTCTATTAATGTACCATTGGGTAAATAATCTCATATCCAATTATTTATCCAATAGACTGCCATGAATATTTGATTACAATCTAACGAATTCCCCAATAGAAATAGTATGTGAAATTCCAAATACAATCATTTCACCAATGGAAATCATTAATGTATGGTCACAAATCAAATAAATTAAATATGTGACTGAAATAATGCATGGATACTCTCGAGTCCCGATGATTTCTCCAACAAAATCATGCAGTCCAAATTATGCTCAATTAGTCACTCAGACTATAGGTATGATTGGTTTCCTCTTATGTCACCTTGTACACTTAATGTTCACCTCTTACTACAAAGTAATAGCTCGAATCCATAATCGACATTACATTATACTCATCATGCCGTAATGTTCTCCCATATTACTTAATATCTAACTCCATATATAATGATGTAATATCTAATCATTATCGAGGAGCTAATGCGCATGCCATTTATATCTTCCAATATCCGCAATATCCAAACTCAATAAAATTTCAAAGTCGCGAGATTTATACTTACGCATAAATATTTTCAATTATTTAACATGCACAAAATCCGAATCTCCTCATATTTCAAAATGCATAAATACCATTCCACGTGCTATCAAAGATTGAGGCATTAGTATGTTAATATATTTCCATATTCTATTCAAAGTTAATGCCATTAAGATCTAGATTCTATATTCAAAAATTAGTATAATTTTGTCTTGCCATAATGGTTGACCAGTCTACAGTCTAGCATTGTCGTCTGAAAGGCAATAATATTAAAATATAAACCCTAATGCTAACCTCGATATACTTTGATTCAATCGATTCAATCATAGCTGAAACTCTTAACCGGCATCATTTAGCTTAACTAATTCATGTTAGTAATGACAGGATGTGTGTATGTTTGCAAGAACATGCACCTTAGACCCCATCATGCATTAAAAGCATATACAATGTTCAAGGATCAAGGTCACCATGTAGATCTCATCTTTTTCCACTAATCTCTATTATGTTCACAATGAAAACACATGGTATGATAAGATGATGGAACAAACAAAGATGACAACATATCACTCAAGGTGGTTTCTTCAATCAGCAAGTAGGTTTCCTGTAGGTTAGGAAACCAAAGATATTCATGATATACCAACAGCAAAAGAAGATCTCGGGGGTCAGATTAAAATCGAGTAATCATTCCCCCAAAAATAACGTACTCCAATATCGCCATATGTGCGAAAGAAAAGGGAGAAGGGAAACAAATCCGTTATCTAACGAGAACCTTCGACCCGTGCACGCGGTCAATGACTTAAAACTTGTGCGCCTTTCCCTTGCGACGACGTTCTTCTTCCTCTCCTTGTAATAAAACTCCGAAGCCTCGCAATTCGTCTACGGGGAGACACTCCTCCTCTTGACTCTCTAAGGGGGAAGAAGAAGAAGAAATCAACTTTGGAAGGAAGCACAACATGGAAAGAGATCAATAGGTACTTAAAGATCATTCAATGGGTGAAAAAGGAAACAAGGTTGTCAAAAAATGAGGTAGAATATCCTCCAAAATATCTCCCCAACGTGTATCATAAAACCAAAATCCGTGGGTAATATTTCCATAAAAGTCCCTGACTATGGTTCACTAAAAAGGGCATAACTTCCTCATACGATCTCGGATTCGCGCATTCTTGGTCTCGTTGGAAAGCTTGCGACGAGACGCTTCTTTTGAGTATGATATTATATATGTTTTAATATTTTGGAAAAAGTCAAAATTTTCGGGGCGTTACATCATAACAACCTTAAAAACAGTCTCGTCCTCGAGACTTAAGATGAATGGGATGTAACATAACAACCTTAAAAGGTTGAGCCCAATCGATTGGCTGCTAAAGATATAAGTAATAATTAGAGATTGCCTTCAAAAAGATGTGGGTAGTCCCGTCGCATATCTGCCTCAGGCTCCCAAGTGGCCTCCTCGGAGTTATGTCGTTGCCAGAGGACCTTTACCAATGGTATCTCCTTATGCCTCAACCTCTTCACTGAGCGATCGATGATCCGGACTGGCTCCTCAGGGTAGCTTAGGTCTGTGTCCACCTGAAGATCATCGTAGCTGATCACGTGCGATGGGTCATGCACATATTTCCTTAGGTTGGAAATGTGAAAGACATCATGTACTCCTGACAGGTGAGGGGGAAGTGCCAACCTATAAGCAACACTGCCAATTCTGTCAAGGACCTCGAAAGGTCCAACAAACCGTGGGGCTAACTTCCCCTTTACTCCAAACCGTTGCACTCCCTTGGTTGGAGATACTCTTAGGAAGACGAAATCTCCAACTTCAAAGCTAAGATCGGTACGTCGTTTATCACTGTAGCTCTTCTGTCTACTTTGTGCAGTAAGAAGCTTTTCCCGTGCTGTTTTAATGGCCTTAGTAGTTTCCTCCAAGTATTCCACCTTATGCAGCTGGTTATGCCCGACCTCCCGCCAACTCAAAGGTGTAGTACATCGTCTCCCATATAATGCTTCAAAAGGGGCCATGCCTATGCTGGCATGGTAACTGTTATTATACGTAAACTCTGCCAACGACAAATGGTCCTTCCACGACCCTTTCCACTCCAGCACACATGCTCGAAGAAGATCCTCTAGTGTCTGAATCGTCCTCTCAGATTGTCCGTCGGTCTGTGGATGGTAAGCAGAACTGAGACATAGTTGCACTTCTAAAGAACTCATGAATTCCCTCCAGTAGTGAGAGGTAAACCTTGGATCACGATCAGATACAATCTGCTTCGGCAACCCATGAAGTCTGACAATCTCCTTAATAAAGATCACTGCAAGCTGTAAGGGAGTGCATGCCATACTCACAGGTATGAAATGTGATGACTTAGTAAGCCTATCAACCACGACCCAAATGGCATCATGACTACTAGTGGTCTTAGGAAGACCCGTCAGAAAATCCATAGATATACCCTCCCACTTCCACTCAGGAATTGGAAGGGACTGCAGAAGTCCAGGTGGCCGCTTATGCTCAGCCTTAATCTGTTGGCATGTCATACACCTTGCCACGAAGTTAGCCACATCTCTTCTCATTTGCTTCCACCAGAAATTTTTCTTTAAATCCTTATACATCTTGGTGCCACCAGGATGTATCGATAATCGAGAGCTATGTGCCTCGCGCACGATCTCATTTTTTTAGTTCCATATCTGCCGGAACACACAAACGTTTGTAGCACACCATCTTCATATGAAAAGCCAACCAAAATCCCTGCAAGGGCCTTGTCCTTGAGCCTCTGTAGACTCTCATCTGCAAGCTGTCCTCGAATGATCCTCTCTACTAGTTCAGGACGGGAAGGGGAGGGAATTATAACCGTCTCTCGACTACTCTGGAAGGGGCGCCACTCACTAAAAGATGCAAGGAGATCCCATATCTTAAGCTGGGGATGGGATTCACTCGAGCGTGGCCTACGACTAAGTGCATCTGCTACCACATTTGCCTTGCCAGGGTGATATGATATAGTGCATTCGTAATCCTTCAAGAGCTCCATCCACCGCCGTTGCCTCATATTTAGCTCTTTCTGATCAAACAAATGCTTAAGACTCTTATGATCTGTGAAGATCTCGAAAGCCACCCCATATAGATAGTGCCTCCACATCTTGAGAGCAAAAACAACTGCTGCAAGCTCCATATCATGGGTTGGATAATTCTTCTCATGAGGCTTCAACTGACGAGATGCATACGCAACAACTTTGCCATATTGCATCAGAACGGCACCCAATCCATCTTTTGATGCATCAGTGTATACTGTGAATCCGTTAGTTCCTGATGGAATTACTAAGATGGGAGCGGTAGTAAGTTTATCCTTCAACATCTGGAAGCTTTCCTCACACTTGTCTGTCCAAGTGTACATCGCCTCCTTCTTGGTTAGCTGAGTAAGGGGAAGGGCAATCTGAGAAAACCCCTTCACGAATCTTCTATAATATCCGGCTAAGCCAAGAAAACTACGGACCTCTGACACGTTCTTTGGTTGTACCTAGTTAAGAACTGCTTCAATCTTTGCAGGATCCACAGCAACTCCTGCACCTGAGATGACGTGGCCCAAGAATGCCACTTGTCGAAGCCAGAACTCACACTTACTATACTTCGCATATAGCTTGTGTTTCCTCAGTGTCTCTAGCACCGTTTGTAAATGTATTCGGTGTTGTTCCTCATTGCTCGAGTAAATAAGGACATCATCAATGAAGACCACCACAAAGTTATCAAGAAATGGCCTGAACACCCGATTCATCATATCCATGAATGCAGCTGGGGCATTTGTCAGGCCAAAGGGCATTACCATGAACTCATAATGTCCGTACTTGGTTCGAAATGCAGACTTAGGTATATCAACATCTTTAATTCGCAGCTGATGATAACCAGACCGAAGATCAATCTTGGAGAAGACAGATGACCCTGTAATTGGTCAAAGAGGTCATCAATCCGCGGCAATGGATAACGATTCTTAATAGTCACCTTATTTAATTGCCGGTAATCTATACACATGCGCATAGATCCATCCTTCTTTTTTAACAAATAGGACCAGTGCCCCCCATGGAGATGTACTGGGGCATATGAAGCCCTTCTCCAATAATTCCTGCAGCTGCACCTTAAGTTCTTTTAGTTCAGCTGGTGCCATTCGGTATGGCGCAATAGAAATTGGTTGAGTTCCCTGCATAAGAGTTATTTCAAACTCTACTTCCCTTTGTGGAGGAAGTCCAGGCAATTCATCTGGAAAAACATCTGGAAAGTTCTTAACAATTTCTACATTAGAAATCTCCTTATGCTGCACTTGATCCCCAATGACATGGGCATGTATCCTTCACACCCCTGATCAAGCAAGCGATGTGCTTGCAATGCTGATATGCATACTACTTCCCCAGAGGAGGTACTCCCATCAAATACGAATTCCTGTAAATCAGGAATCTTAAAAATGATTTGTTTCTGGAAGCAATCAAGGCATGCATGATGATTCTCGAGCCAATCCATACCAAGAATAACATCAAAATCTTCCATCTGTAATAGTAATAGGTATGCTTCTAGCATATAACCTACGATATATACTGGACAATCAGGAACACCCGGTTGACCACAAACAACTGACCTCCAGGTCCCTTAATAAGATAAGGGTCTGCAACTGTGGTAGGCTCTTGGTCTAAGATATTCGCAAAGCTCAACGATACAAAAGAATGTGATGCACCAGAGTCAAAGAGAGCATGAGCAGTAAAGTCGCCTACAGAAATCATACCTCGCATTACCGATCCTGAGGCGTGCGCTTGTCCGTCAGTAATAGCATTCAATTGTCCCTCTCTTTGTGGTCTACTTGAGCCTGCCGTGCTCCGAGTCTGGTAAGGTTGTCCCCTACCTCTCCGAGATGTAAAATCGCGTCCCCGTTGCTGGGGATGTCCTCCTCGTACTACAACTCCAGACTGTGAAGATCCCAATGAACAATTGGACCGGATGTGACCTTTCTGGTTGCATCGATAGCAGACCCGATCCTCCACACGAGCATCTGTAACAGTACTCAAAATCTGACGAGATGTCCCTGCTGGCTCAGAAAGTGCTTGCCCCAAGGTAGGAGCTCCTCTATGAGTAAACATGTTCGACACTCTAGAACGGTGAGGGTGGAAGCGTTGTCCTGCACGTGCTCCTGCTCTGTCATTGCGGGCTATCCTTCCAGAAAAGTTCGATCTCATCTGCATTGATTTACTCTCACATAAGGTCTTGCTCCACCCGAGCAGCAGCATCAATCACTTCCTTCATTATGACCAAACGAAGGGGTACCAATCTCTCACGAATCTCCTTGCGAAGCCCATGGAAGAACTTGAATGCCTTGTCAGACTCCGTTGGCACAGTGCTAGCAGCATACTTCAGCAATTCTGTAAATCTGTTCAGATAAGCAGTCACTGACTTGTTCCCTTGCTCCAGTAGCGTGAACTCCACACGTCGCTGCTCTATCCAGTATTCCGGGTAGAAATGCCCTCGGAAGGCCTCAGTAAACAACTCCCAAGTAGCTGGCATTGCAATCTGTGGCTCCATAGAGGTCCACCATTCCTCAGCATATCCGGCTAAGGAGTATGTAGCTAGGGTTACCTTCTCTTCATCTGGCACATGTATGGTACGAAAGACCTTCTCTACCCGCTTCAGCCACCTCTCTGCCTCCTCAGGGCTTGTGTTTCCCAAGAATTTTGGAACCTTCTCCTTACGGTATTTAGAAAAGACGTCTTCCTGTCGTGATGATGGAGGAGGTGGAGGAGGTGGTGGTGGTGGGAGATCTGCACCTCCCCCACCCATGTCAGACCCACCCTCGGATACCGATCTGGTGAACCGCTCTTCAAGAGCGAGCTGTCTTTGTTGCACATCTTGCAGTAATGCCATCATTGCATCTAATTGTTGCGTGGCCTGATTTCTACGAGGTGGCATGATCTGCAGTAGGAGGAGGGAAAAAATGTTATACAGAGATGAGATTCGGTGATTAGTGAACTATGCCATTTTCAGACGTGAGTCAGGGGACTACTAGTCTAATGTATAAACTTTTCTTCTTATCATACAATTGTCTACAACTGATGGGGTAATTGAGCTCTGATACCAAATGTAACGCCCCGCCACGGCGGTAGCGCATCTCAATGCCCATTCACTAAATTTACCCAACAACAATTGTAAACAACCCGCATGATAGACTATTCATACAAAATTGGCAAAAGAAGAAATGTTCCATTCATATAGAAAAAGTCCACAATTTAAGACGACAATAATAACTCAAGATCTTATTATTACATCGCAAAAAAGAAATAAAAGTAGACTGCTCAACTAGATAACAACCTCCGAAATGGTTCTCAACTGCCGCCAAAAACTCTCGCCTCGGTCTCCTGCTCAAGATTTCCTGTTGGATTTCCAAGAGGGGAACTTGTGAGTCAAATGACCCAGTAAGGATATAGCAATATTTATAAATAAAATAAAATTTAGGTAGGCAGTGCAAGTGCGGTAACTATAGGGGTATAAAGAAAATATTCTAAGTAACTCAAGTAAAAAACTCTAATTAAGTTACATGCAATGAGTAGATTTTTAACAATTTACACAATTTATCCACTTCTAAGTGCTTTGATCCGTAGCTTATTTATTTATTTATTCCGGACTCACCCGTCAAAGGAGATGATCTGCACTAGGAATGAAGTCTGCAACACTTCAGTCGGAATGCAGATTAAAACCTTTGCGCAAGCGCAAACCTGCAGTTAGTCTGGCTAGTAGTACTCTAACACTCGAGACATGAGGCTTATGGCCTAAAGAATCATGATTCCGTCAATCGAGTCTGCCAGGGGAGTCTTGCTCGCCCCAAATCTAATAATCACAAGACAGATCCGTATGGTGCGATGCACACATGCATCCGCCCAACTCTCCAGAGTACTTACCACCACCCCACTCTGTAATGCCCCTTGAGTGAGGTTGACTTACTGTTGGCTCAGCCGGACTACAAGGGTGTGCACCCACCTCGCAATACTTATTTTACCTTTAAGTTAATAAATTAGATACCATATCGTCAAGGATTCATAAGCACATGAGGTTCAAACGTACTCAATGACCTATATATAGAAGTAAGATTTACATCACCACGGTGTCAATCTCAACAGGAAAAGATTTAAGAATCCACAATCACCAAAAATAAGATGCTTGATGTTTGTCATAACATATTCTAACGCCATAACGCCTTATGAGTATCATATCACACGAAGTTTCAGGTCTATTAATGTGCCATTGGGTAAATAATCTCATATCCAATTATTTATCCAATAGACTGCCATGAATATTTGATTACAATCTAACGAATCCCTCAATAGAAATAGTATGTGAAATTCCAAATACAATCATTTCACCAATGGAAATCATTAATGTATGGTCACAAATCAAATAAATTAAATATGTGACTGAAATAATGCATGGATACTCTCGAGTCCCGATGATTTCTCCAACAAAATCATGCAGTCCAAATTATGCTCAATTAGTCACTCAGACTATAGGTATGATTGGTTTCCTCTTATGTCACCTTGTACACTTAATGTTCACCTCTTACTACAAAGTAATAGCTCGAATCCATAATCGACATTACATTATACTCATCATGCCGTAATGTTCTCCCATATTACTTAATATCTAACTCCATATATAATGATGTAATATCTAATCATTATCAAGGAGCTAATGCGCATGCCATTTATATCTTCCAATATCCGCAATATCCAAACTTAATAAAATTTCAAAGTCGCGAGATTTATACTTACGCATAAATATTTTCAATTATTTAACATGCACAAAATCCGAATCTCCTCATATTTCAAAATGCATAAATACCATTCCACGTGCTATCAAAGATTGAGGCATTATTATGTTAATATATTTCCATATTCTATTCAAAGTTAATGCCATTAAGATCTAGATTCTATATTCAAAAATTAGTATAATTTTGTCTTGCCATAATGGTTGACCAGTCTACAGTCTAGCATTGTCGTCTGAAAGGCAATAATATTAAAACATAAACCCTAATGCTAACCTCGATATACTTTGATTCAATCGATTCAGTCATAGCTGAAACTCTTAACCGACATCATTTAGCTTAACTAATTCATGTTAGTAATGACAGGATGTGTGTATGTATGCAAGAACATGCACCTTAGACCCCATCATGCATTAAAAGCATATACAATGTTCAAGGATCAAGGTCACCATGTAGATCTCATCTTTTTTCCACTAATCTCTATTATGTTCACAATGAAAACACATGGTATGATAAGATGATGGAACAAACAAAGATGACAACATATCACTCAAGGTGGTTTCTTCAATCAGCAAGTAGGTTTCCTGTAGGTTAGGAAACCAAAGATATTCATGATATACCAACAGCAAAAGAAGATCTCGGGGGTCGGATTAAAATCGAGCAATCATTCCCCCAAAAATAACGTACTCCAATATCGCCATATGTGCGAAAGAAAAGGGAGAAGGGAAACAAATCCGTTACCTAACGAGAACCTTCGACCCGTGCATGCGGTCAACGACTTAAAACTTGTGCGCCTTTCCCTTGCGACGACGTTCTTCTTCCTCTCCTTGTAATGAAACTCCGAAGCCTCGCAATTCGTCTACGGGGAGACACTCCTCCTCTTGACTCTCTAAGGGGGAAGAAGAAGAAGAAATCAACTTTGGAAGGAAGCACAAGATGGAAAGAGATCAATAGGTACTTAAAGATCATTCAATGGGTGAAAAAGGAAACAAGGTTATCAAAAAATGAGGTAGAATATCCTCCAAAATATCTCCCCAACGTGTATCATAAAACCAAAATCCGTGGGTTATATTTCCATAAAAGTCCCTGACTATGGTTCACTAAAAAGGACATAACTTCCTCATACGATCTCGGATTCGCGCATTCTTGGTCTTGTTGGAAAGCTTACGACGAGACGCTTCTTTTGAGTATGATATTATATATGTTTTAATATTTTGGAAAAAGTCAAAATTTTCGGGGCGTTACAATAAAGAATAAGTCAATTGAGTCCCAAAAATATGAATTAAAATTTATTAACTCTACCATAATGATGTATATGCGTAAGTATGTAGATGTCAAACTACAGAGAGCAAAAACTGGTAGCCTACAATTATTCATATACAAACTAGTCATGTATGCACACAAGTCTTTTTGTGGGTTTCTAATTTTATATTTTTATTTGATTTTTAATTTTTTGTTTGATTTTATATTTTCTTTTTATGTTTTCAATTTTTTATATTTTTTAAATGATAAAGGAAAGGAGATATACAATAGGAGATAAGAGAGAGAATATATTTATAAAAATATGTCAAAATAAGCGAAATTCAGGAAATAAAATTTTTTGGGTATTTTTAAATTTTTAATGTTTTCATGATTTTTCTAGATTTTTCCTGATTTTTTGGTATTTTTTAAGGCCAAAAATACTGAAAATAGTGACTAAAATACAAACCCGAAACTAAAATGAGGATAAAAAATACCAAACAGAATAAAAAATTCCTCAAATTAATTTTAAATTAAAGGTAATAAAATATAAAAAATTGGTAAGTAGAGATTTATTTTTGGGATTTTTAAGAGAGTTTTAATCTTTTTATGAAGGATTTTGGGGTTTTATAATTTTTAGGAGTTTCCTTTTGTAATTTTTAGTGATTTTTTGTCTGGATATAAAAGATACTAAAAGACACAATATTTGGGGGTGGGTTTCGAGAAGTTTTTATAATTTTTATGGATTTTATAATGCAAACAATAGAGAAAATGCTTGTTTTTGAATTTTTATAAATAGTAAAATGCAATAAATATGCAAAATAAAAATATGCCATGAAATTAGAATGCAACAGGAGCCTATGGCATTTTTTTTAGTGATTTTTGGGGTTTTATACATGCATGCAATACATAGAGACAACCAAGAGAAAATGCACTACGGGCAGGGATGTTTTTGCAATTAAAAATAAAGACAAGGTGTTCTGTGCAAAAATCCCAATAAAATAAACATTTATTTAATATTTGAGAACCTTTCTACAATATACAAAACTGCCAGGGGCATAAGTGCAAAATTCACAACACTTGGGGACAACACGTGACATGGCTGGGAAGGACCTCTATGTAATATCCAATTAATACATGGGGGTCTATTCAAAAAATCCCATTTATTTATAACGTTACATTTATTTTACAGAACTAAATAATAAATACAAAAAGGTAGGGGCTAAAGGTGTAAATTACCCCTATTAGGTGCTGGAGGACGGTGATGATGCAGCCATTTATCCACGTGGCGTCCATCCAACGCTTGGTATCGGTTCGCGGTCGGACGCACAAGATTAGACCTCCTGCTAAGATCTGACGGCTCTGGTGCTTGGCATCTAACAACTGCTACTACGCTTGGGATCTCCATCTTGATCGGACGGTGATGGAGCAAGGTGGAAGAACATGGACAAAGCTCGCGTACGGTGAGCTTAGATCGTGAATGGCCGGTGCCTCCGGCCTCCTCCGTCACCTCCAAAGGTCTCTACACGTTCCTGGAAGGTCCCCGCATCTACTGATGGCTTCCGCTTGGCTCCTGGAGGTCCCAATCGATCAGACGAGTTTGAGGAAGGGGAGGAACCTCTCCCTGGGATCAATCAAGCCTAAGAGGGCTCCTTTTAAATCAAGACCTGCACAGGAAGATAAAGCGGTATGAGGGCTTCACCCTCAACCTGGGGTTTGAAGCTTTTGCGCAAAAAAATGAAGAGGGGCGGCGAGGTTCCGGCGAGCGGCGGAGGTGAACCTCGGTTCGCGAAGCCACTTGGGTTCTAGTTGATCTGGGGTGTGCGGAGGATGAAGAACGTGATAGGGAACGGAATGGTGGCGATACAGGGGTCGGAAAGTCACTGGAAGGCTCGGGAGTCGTCGTCGGAGCGGAGCTCCGGCGAACTACGACTCAATCGGTTCATGGCTAATTACTGGGCTAAAAACTAAACTAAATACGGGAAATAAATACTGGAATCGAAATCTACCTAATAAAGCAAGAAAAGGGCTCTAATACCTGGTGTGAACCAGGGAGCGTGATGATCGCCAGAGCGCCGCCGTGGGTGCAGCTCCCACCTCCTCCGACCGATTCAAGGCGCCAAGAGATCCCTCCTGTCACAAGGAAGCTCCTAGGACCAAATACGAGGAAGGGAGAAGGGTAGAATTGACCAAATTTGCGAAGGAGGAGGAGATGGATTATTTATAAACCTTTCTGGACACCCTTATTAACCGACGATTATCGATTGATATGGTGTATGTACAAGCTATCCAAGGTGTTGGCATGATTGTACAATGAACAACAGACAACTCTTGTAGAGGAAGCGAGTGCAATCGATGGACGAGACGCCCATGAAATTGCAAGAAAATCGGGGATTCAACAGGTCTGACGACTCAGAGCAGCAGATGGGACAGTTGACCAGAGGTCAATGAAAGCCGCATGCAGATTGGTCCACGTCGGCCTCTAAAGGACAAAACAGAAGGTTTTATTTGATTTTTATGAGTTTATTTGCACATTTAAATAAATAGGTATATGAATTGTATAGGTATAGGTATAGGTATTTTGCCTATGTTTTGTATACTTCTTTTTATTTTAACGAGTTTTTATTTTTGTTTTGTATTTTTAATAGAATATATATGATATTGACAATATCCTAAAAATATGAAAGAATAAAATAATTAAAGAATATAGTTCCCTTTTATTTATATACATATAGGTATTTCATCTATGTTTTTATATAACTTTATTTTATTTTTCATTTTCTTGTTAGTTTTATTTTGATTTTGATGTACACATATATTATAGATAACTTTTACAAAATTATAAAAATCTAAATTTGTAAAAGTAATAAGTAATGAATAAATTGAATATTTTAATCGGTATTATGTACAATAGGGACCCAAAACCTATCTTTTGCATAGCAACACCAAAAAATATAAAACCACCACCATTAAATAGCTCATGAAAAGTTATATACAATTAGAGGTGATTTTGCTATGTTTTTAGTTTTTATTTGCAAGATATGGGTCTGGAAAATTTGGTTTTTGGCTTTTTATTCTGGGTATAAAATGTACACTGTATATTATTTTTGTACAAACTCAATTTTGTATTTTTATTTACATTATTGTCTACAACTTTTATATACAAAATTTCTTTATTTGATGAATAAATACTTAGATACAAAATAGGTGTCAAAATGCATAAATCAAGAATGAATAAATGAGGTATTTAATGTATTTTTGGCCCTTATCTCCCCCTACTTTATTCCTTGTCGACCAATTCCATCTGGACTTGGTCTCGGGGTTAGGGTCATGAAATATTTACAATATTTTATTCCTTTTTCTTTTCTTATCTTTATTCTGTAATTTTGGCATTAAAAACCTTATTTTCTGTGCAAGAAATACAATAAATCATAAATACTATTATGGACAAATTAATGTTATTTACATGCATTAGCTAGGGTTTTCAAGGCCAAAATGATAGAATAAAGGTGATGAAATGGAGATTCATCAGTCGCCTTGATTCAAGCCGGCGAGGGACTCGAGGAGGCTTAGCAAGCTCGGCGTGGAGCTGCGGCGAAGGTGGTGACCTTCGCATCTTGCCAGAGGTCCTCGCTCTGCAAGTGACCTCATTATCACCAAGGTTGATTGGGGGCATGCTCCTGATGGTTAGGGGATGGGCCTTGGGCTGGGCCACCCCGACCCAGCTTGAAGCCCGGCCCAAAAAGCCCGGCCCAACCCAAGCCCAAGAGTACATTGGGCCGGGCCTGGGCCTAAACAATCGGCCCAAATTTTTTTGGGGCCAGGCTCGGGCTTAGCATGGCCCAACCTGACCCGGCTTGAGGCCCAGCCCGACATAGGCCCGAGTGGTGGCCCGTAGTATGGCCCGAGATTGAGCCCACAACCCAGCCCAAATGTGGCCCGCGGGCCTTAGTCAGGGACATATGTCCCCCCCCCCCCCCCCCCCCAGCTCCCTCCCCTCATGCCAGACACGGTTGATGTCATAGGCTCCTAACCCCTCATGCACGAGAAACCCAAATCCCACTCCAAAAACCCCAAGTTATATTGTCCTCCCAGGCTCCAAGCTTAGTTGTTAATATATCATTGTTGAAGAATCTTTTTTTATTTTTCGATAGCAACTGAAATTTAATTATGTGGTGGTTTTAGAAATTTTGACATTCTATTGTCATTAGAGTGTCATTGTTTTACAATTGAAGAGATTGATTTACAATTTTACAATTCATAAGTAATATAATATTATTATCCATTTTGTTGGCTACTGTTTTGCATCTTACATGCGAGGAGGATGATATGTTCAATCTAGGGGTTTTTTCAGGCTAGAAATCATCCATGTAGTCACATTTCTTGAAGTAGGAAAGGATTGAGTGTTGCAGGAGGAATTCATGGCAATTAATCATGAGGATCTCAAGGTATGTTTGTATAGGTCCACAGAACATGTCTAGTCTAGGGCCGGCCCGGTCCAAGCCCGACCCAAAGGAAATGGGTCGGGCCTGGGCTTGGGTCGAATAACAAGAAGATTTGCAGGCCTAGGCCCAGCCCAAGGCCCGAAATAATTATATGGGCTTGGGCCTGGATCCTTCAGGGCCCGTCCCAGCCCGGCCCATGCCCATCCCTACTGATGGTGAATGAAGATGGAGGCTAGCAAAGGTGGCATTTTATTGGAGGGCGTGTAACGGCAGGGATGTGGTGGTGGTCGTAACGTCCGGAGGCATGGGCAACGGTGGAGGGGCGTTACATGCATGGTGGCGGAGGGAGTGGGGGAATGGCTGTGGAGAGGAAGGAGAGGGGACGGGGTCATGTGCGCGTACATGACCTGAGAGGAGGAGAGGTCATCTGCGCGGCACGTGACCAGGCTGGAGTGAGAAAAATGGGGGTGCCACGTGGCATGCCTAGGGGCTGCCACGTATCACCCCAAAAAAATTTCAAAAGACAAAGAGAAACAAATAGAAGGAGATCTCGGATCGAAAAATTTCCTTCACGAAATTTTTTCGTCTCGATGAGATTACAACTTTCATGAAGAACTGAGAGCAAAAGAGGTCAACTGTACAAAGTGGTATTTTTTGTGGTTTCCCATGTGTATAGAAAACCAGTTTTTTGGGATTTTATATTTTTTATGATTTTAAAAGAGGATAAAAATTATAGAAAATACGATAAAATAAAAGACACTTAATTACATATTAATCTAATTTTTTATTTTTAATAAATAAGAAAATAGGTAAATGAAATAGAAGTAGGAAACAAGCAAATTTTGTACAGACTGACAAAGGTCACTTGGACTCAGTCTGTTTCTTCGATTTCAGTCTTGATTAGGATTTGAATTTTATGCAACTTGATAAAACTTTCATCAAAGAACACAAATGAAAAAAAAATAAAAAAATGAATTAATTATGTACATAAAAACTCATGTCAAAAATTGCAAAAAGATAAAATGCGTAAAAGAGGTCCAAAATTCAACTTTCACATATGAGCTCCGAATTTTATGAAACTGGTCTTCTTTTGATGGTATTTGAAAATGGAGTACTAAAGTGATTAGACCAAAATCGAACACTTATGGGGAAGATATGTGTGTTTTATTCCGTTTGATGTGAAATTAGGTTTTGGGTTTATTTGTCACTTATTTGAGTTAGCAAATTTTTGTATTTTTTTGTTTATTCTTGTTAGTAATATCTACACAATGGAAGTGGTTTTAGTCAATTGGAGTTAGGATGAATTGATTAAAAATAGGGAAAGTTAGTTGCTTTTTAGGTCCATTTACACTTGGATTTTTGGTTCCTTATTTTATGCAATTATGCATGATGAAATGAGAATATTATTTACACATGTATGAATGCTAATGATGCGATGTTAATAATTAAATGTATATTAACTTAGAGGAACATAGTCGAATTTACCAATTTTAGCATGTTGAATCCGAGATTCATCAATGTTCTTAACCTACTAATTAATTGAGATAAGATATTCTTTTAGTACGAACACATGCACAAGCCTACTAGAGAAGTGATGTTTTCTTGGAATGTTTCTGTATAACTTTATTTGTCTCACTTGTTTGAGAGTTGGGTGATGAATTTATGAGGATGAAATATCTATGGTCTATGTATATTGTTCTCTCTAGCTCTCATATACAATGGACAAATGGAACTTTTTTCATCTAACCAGCTTTTAAAATATCGACTCAATCTTTGACATACTCCTAAATTTCTCATTTGGATGATAAATAGCATATGGTATATTCTTTGACTTTTTGGTTTTGAGTTTACGCGAGAGAATTTTTTGAGAGGGAATTCTTCTACAATTTGGTCGAGTTCTATTGTTGAATTTGTTCCATTTGGATTCCATGCTTAGATGATTGGGAACTTCTTTTAGGGAGGGTAGTTACAGAAAAGATTGGAAAGGAGGGCACTTGGTCTCCCCACAAGGCACAAGGTGGCGATCGGGGCAACTCTTTTTTTAAATTGTGATCAATCTTTGGCATGCTAATGACTTATAAATGGGAGGGTTGATGACTACACCTTCCCCCCAAGAGATGCCACTCCTTTCGCTCATTATAGGACTTGACCAAACATCTTAATACACAAAGCTGACGACAACCATGCAACACACATATGGAAGGCTTGGGGTGGTCTTCTTATTTATTATGCCTTGCTTTGTGTGTGAAAAAGAGAGCAATCAACAAATTACTAATATATTAGGACTTCGAGAGATAAACTAGGAAGGCATAAAGAGGGTTGTCCTCGCTTAGATCAACAACCAAGTTAGGAGACTGATTGCGTGAAACCTCCTCAATTCTTGTCCTTTGAGTTTGTGCAAGCTGTGGATTCTCGGGTTCTTGGTCTTCATGGCCTAAAATAAAAAGACAAAAAAAATTCTCATATCTTTAGTGCATTCAAAAGAGAATTCGTTGTGTTGCTTTACCAGGTATGCTTGATTTTAGCATGCATGGCATAATTGTCTTCTGTTTAGTTTGGCATAATATTCATATCACATTGTACATTTCATAAGTTTATGCCAATATTTGTATCTATTATTGTTCTTGCTAAGAGGCATCTTTTGTGAAGATCTTCTTCCTTCAGAAGATAAACACTTGGAGATGTCGTTGAGATTGTCTCGATGAAGTTTTTCTTCTGCTGTCCATAGTTTGGACTATACTATAAGTTGTTCCTATAGTAGAGTTATACAAGTCCTAACTAGGTTAAGCTTAGTTGTGGATTGTATCTCTTAATTATGATGAAAATGTGTCAATCTTGTGCATCATGGTTGCTTGTTCTGGTGCTTATTTCTATAAAGGAGTTATCGATTATTCTTTAACAGAAGTTTCGAGTCGCCTACTACTTTCTCAAAGCACATTCACCCTCTTTTAAATGCATCTTCGTCAACTACTGCAAGTGATTAGTATTTTCGATCTATGATGCATGCTCTTCCTTTGATATATTGTTTTACTATTTGTTCTTAAATTCCTCAATTGGATTCTTTGACTATTTGGTTCTATTAGAGGTGATTCATCCATCATTTAATTAGGCTCTTTTGTTGAATTTTCTTCCTATGAGGGTTCCATTATGACATGTGATTGGGTTTTTCTCCTTATGGCATTTAAAGATTGTAAATGTGAGGGGGTTCATCCCTCTAATGACATTGCTTTTATGTGATGACAACTCTTGAAGTCAAGTATATGTGATGTGCAAACGAGCATTTGCGATAATGTTACAATTTTTATATTTATTGTTCATTTCCTCAATACTAGATAGGCAACAACTTTCACACATGATCTTTGAATTACACTATGTTACTATAGGTAGGATATAAGAAGCATTAGATTCTTTCGCATTCGATAAATTACAAGAAGGATCATGAAGAGATTGATACAATACTGCTAATGATTATTAGCGACAAGGCTTAGACGAAGGTAGAAATGAATTAATAAGAAATCTCCTTTTTATCATATTCCCCATCATCTAAGTATTTATTAATTAGCATTGTATTGTTTTAAATCCTCTTTCAAGCGAGTGATAAGAGGGTTGGACATCGGGTCGGGTCGAGTTTGAGTTGGCCTGACTCAAGCCCATTTAAGTATATGCGCTAATGGATCGGGCCTAGGATCACTTTATTCTCAAATTCCAAGCCCAGACCCAAACCCGGCCCAAACAAAATGGATTAGGTTTAGGTCGAACTGGCTCAATTTAACACCTATGTACACCATACTACACGTTATGTTCTTCTTGCATTTGTCTAGTTGTTTCTTATGGATGTGTGCATGTTTAAGATTTTATGTACGCTAACTAATTCGTGATTCTGACATTAGTTGTATGTTGGAAATAGAAATATGGTAAAAATACGACGACTTAAACCACCATTCAAATCACCATTACATATTCTATTGTAGATGCAGACACGATGATCCAAATTGATTAATTACATAGATTTCATTCTTGCATATTAATGTAATAATCTTACACATTAATGTAATAATGTCCTCAATCCACGCTAATGTATATGATTATTAATGGGTCTAAGCCTTTATTATACACTCAAAATAAGGCTACGAAAGTTAGAACATGGTATTTGGAGCGAAGATGAATATACTGGATATAATTATATCGTATAAGCCAGGCTATCGGGTTTGCATGTTCGGGCCTTCTCAGGCCTGAACCCGGCCTGATAATCAATATGGGCTCATATTGAGGTCCATGACCCGCCTACTAAATTTTGAGTTTGGATTTGGGTCAGATATGTGAGTTGGGTTTTGGGCCGAGTCAAGCCGGCCCAACCCAATGCCCAACCCTAGTTGATAATGCCGAAAGTATATGTCCTTGACCACTTACTCCATGTCCAAAACACCCCCCTCTCCTCTACAAATCATGGTGAACTACCTAATAATCGAAAGCATCCTCTAATTATAAGTCTTATTAAATTAATTGAATCTGGTCGATAATATATCATATTTAAAGTGCATGTAAGCATATCACGTACATTTGTTTTATAGGCAAAGTTTATTTCTCTTAGCCTAGATTATGGTATGAGTAAATAGTGGTTTAGCATATTGTTTGCATGCTAGTACATAAAACTTTCCCTAAAATGGGCATAATTTAGTTTGTTTTCACATTCTTAAGATTGACAAATAATTATGTAGGAATGGGATGGCATATATGATGAAACTGTGTTTCACCTGTCTAATTTATGAAAATTGATCTAATTGACTTAACAAACAATCACATTTGTAACATAATTTAGTATTCTTATAAAAAACACGCATTTATATAAAAAGTGTATATTATCATCTAAAAACTTATAAAATGTGTAAAAAGAAAATTCCAAAATTAATGCCTCGAGATTATGTGAAAGGCCTTTTAATCTAGTCTATGGGATAAGGAAATACCCTCACCTCCCATACTCTAATCGTGCTGGCTTGCTTTTTCGAAAGGAACAAGAAAAAATATGCTTGATGATCATGTAGCCGAGCGAGCGCAAGAGATGCTTCAAGGTCATGTGAAAAGATCATAAATATGTTTATTTTTTTGCATAAAAATGGCTACATTTAAAATTTTGGCAGAGTTGCTAGAGCGACTGATTGGACAATGATTTCATTGCACAAGATCATAGGGGTTGAGGGAAGATCCTTCTCCTTACCTCCTGATTTCTTGTCCTACTTAGATACATCAAAATAACATCGAGTATATTATGAAATCCTTATTTTGAGGTTGGAAAGAAACCCCTGGCCCTCACGCCCTACTATTACATAATACCCTCCATTCAATATTAGCCCTAATCTTTCAATGTAGGATGTTCTCAATGCTATCTATGGCATGCACATCTAAACATCAATTCTTGTTGGTTTTGAGGGTGCTTACCGCAACATGAAGAAGCATATATCACATGAGGTGATGGTCGTTACGTTATCCAACCTTATCTTCACATATATTCCCTCTGACTAGGAGGGATCTGCCGAATGAGTTCTTACCGGCGACGGAGAGCGTCAAGGTTAACGATTGTTCTATTAAGCTTCTCATTCCACTCACATTGTAAAACCCCAAAACAAAAGTCTCACATCGTGGAACACAAAATTTCCGGGTGGGATAAATAGTGAGGAGCTTACTACCGAACAACCCAGCTTAAGCATTTTGGGGGTGGCTAATCGAGTTCGTATGGGCCCGATCCCAAGAGGTTGCCAGGGCTAGTAATGCTCCAATAACGGACCGGGGACCTAAGCCCGGGACGTTACAAATGGTATCAGAGCTAGAGTTCCTCTGGGCATAGGATATCCACAGCAGATAGTGACCCAAGACTGACATGAATAGAGTCAAGCCTATGTATTACATGCAACTAGTTGACCCTTTGATTTCTAAAAGAGGATCTATCATTATAGAATTTAGGTGATCCGAGAGCGCGAGTTATCGTTGAATAATGAGATTGCTAAGGACACACGTCAGTAATTATTAGAGTTGATAACAATTATGACTCAACAATGAAAATATCATGCACAAACCTTTGGTGGATTTATAATGAAGGTCTTTATTCTCAACAATTCATTCATACTATAGGGTAGACATGGTATGGAAAAGTTAAGTATTGGATCGATGCATTCAATGGAGATGACTTTCGAGATTACATACTACCATAAGGAGAAGAATGTTTGGGACATTTTATCTAAAAGATAGGGTAAAAGATTAACCGGTTGAACATAATAGAATCTATTTTTCGGAGATATTCTTCATTGATTGAAGTGATTTTACCTTAGATGTGGTAATAACATGATCAAAGAGTATGAGATAAAGTTACGGAGTTGGAGAAGAATGAGAATATGATAAGAGCAAATGAGAAGCCAGTGAACTATTGCTTAATTACTACACCAGATACCCAGTTAGCTTCTAGTACATAGTCAACTTGGTTACATCATGAAACTTTCAATGTTTCATATTTCTTTTGCATGCCTTTCCGGATTATCACTCTATTACATCATGAGGATTCTCCATTATGGTTATAACATAGATTGCATTAACATTGAAAAGTCCTTATTGGACGACTCCTATTGAATTTAAAGAGAATCGATCGCAATAGCAATTGGATAAGGGACTCTGTGACTTGATGTTTATCCACATAAAACATTTTCACTCCGTGAATAAGAAAAGTTAGGTCACATAGTATCTACATTGGTTATTGAACTATGAATAAGGTATTTTTGAAGGATTGATACCTACTATCCTGGATAAATGATTTGTTCATTGGTTATGGAGAGAAAAGATCTTTTCTAAAATAAATATAATTCTGATTTACCATATAAGTGAAAAAAAGAGAGGACATTCTAGAGATAGCTTCTAGACTAAGGATTAGCAATTATTAAGTATTTTATTAGGCATTTTGATCTCACAAGTACTCTTATAGCTTTTACAAAGTTTATGAATAGAGTTTTTCCGAGAAGATCATGATAAAATTATGATCATAATTGTGGACGACAATGTTATATACTTTGATGATATGGAGAAATACCAAGTACATCTCGATGTTGTATTTATTACCTTTTGTCATCATTATCTCTATGCAAAGTGATATAAATGTAACATTGGGTTGGACAAAATCATATTCTTTAGTATTGCCTTTTATAATGATCGATGACATTGAAGATGGCAAATTAAGATGAAAGCAATATTACCTTAGAGTTTGTTGAGAAATATTTTAGAGATTTACGGATTTCTAGGGTGACAAGGTATATTGGCGATTCATGTGGAACTTTGTTATGTATTACTAGAATGATGACAAGCCAATGATGCAAAGTTTGTAAATTTTAAAGGATCGTGATTGAAATTTTCAAAAAAATGAGTAAAAGTTGATCATGACCCTGACATGAAGTTTACTATTATGCATTAGAGTTTTGTAGTTCACATCGATATATCTGACAAAGAAAGTAGGTACACTTTATGAAAAGGTATTGATTATACATCATGCCAACTAAGATTATAAGAGAATAACTATCCAACTTTTCACTCGGAGTATCCTACTCATGACTTGAAGTTAGTAGTGATAATATTTTCTCTAATAGATTGGTGATATTATCGATACAACAAGAAATTTTTCAGGTAATCTGAAGGATCAAAGTAGCAGAAAGGATGCGGATCTTGAAAAAATAATTGAAACACTTAAGAAGGAATAATATGATTTTATTAATGGAATCAATGATGATTTGATATACTATTAAAGATTTCAGATTCTTGGTGACAATAAGTTAAAGTAGAAGACATTATACGAATGTCAGAGATCGATATATACTATTCATCCATACATGACAAAAATGTCTAAAGATATCCGGTGATCTTACTAGTGGCAAACGATTAAGATAGAGATTGTAGAATTTGTTTCCAAAATCATAGTATGTCAATAGATTGAGACTAAACATCCGAAACAACAAGCCATGTTCAACCTTTAGATATAATAGATTGAAATTGAAGCAAATCACATTAATCTTGTTATTGATTTATCTAAGACGAATGCATCATTATGATACCATCGAAGTGATTATAGACCAGATTATCTCACTTATTGCATTCTCTTTGATCAATCGATCATGGATTTGTATGAACTATAAGTAGATGAGAAGCATTGTCATGAAACCATATGTGTGATTGTTGATCGATTAACCGAATCAACATATTTCTCACCTATCCGCCTGGATCAATCGATATATAGACTAACTGAATTATCTGTGAATGAAATCGTCAGATCACGAGGCGTCCCTACATCAATTGTGTTAGATCGGGATACTAGATTCACATCTCGCTTGTGGAAAGTTTCAAGATGCTTTGGGAACTCAATTGAAGTTTAGTACTTCATTCCACCCACAGACTGATGGTTAATCAGAAAGGACCATCCAGACGCTGGAAGATATGTTGAGAGCTTGTGCTCTAGATTTTGCAGGTAGTTGGGATAGACATATCCCATTAGTAGAGTTTGCTTATAATAACCGTTATCATTCGAGCATAAAGATGGCTCCTTATGAGGCATTGTATGGGAGACCTTGCATATCACCCTCATGTTGGAGTGATGTGGGTGAGAAGCACATTTTGGGACCGGAGCTAATCCGGATCAGTAAGCAAGGTGTTGAGCTAATCAAGAAAAGATTGTTGGGCTTATGCAGATCATCATAGAAGGGAGTTGAGTTTTGCAGTTGGAGATCATGTGCATTTAAAGATTTCCCCGACCAAGGGTGTATTGCGATTCGGCAAGAAAGGGAAACTTACTCCTCGATACATAGGACATTTTGAGATTCTACAACAAATTGGAGAGGTGGCGTATCGTATTGCATTACCACCTCAATACTCGAAGCTACAAGATGTATTCCATGTATCTATGCTAAGGAAGTACACTCCTGATCCTTCGTACGTTATCGAGCACGAGGTCCTCGTCATTCAGCCCAATCTCACTTTCGATGAGAAACATGTCCCATAGTCGATCGTAGAGACCATCAACTTCGTCGACGAATAGTTCCGATGGTCCAGGTCCTCTGGCAGCATGACAAGAAGGAGGAAGCCACCTGGGAGATGGAGAGCAAAATACGGGAGAAGCATCCGCAACTTTTCGGTATGATCCTTTACTAAGAAATTTCGAGGACGAAATTTTTTTAAGGAGGGTAGATTGTAACGGCTGGTTTTTTCTTTAAAATTTCCAGTCCATAATTCCTTATATTTCTCCAATTAAGAGCTGAGATTTATTTCTAAAAATTAATCATTAGTATTCCATTAATTGGCTATTGTGGAGGCATAAAATGCCAAGGGATTCTTCCCTACCCGTCACTTGCAATTGGCAATTTTGAGAGAGAAGAGAGGAGAATTAGAGTGAGATCTCGCCGGCAAATCATTCTGATCGCAAAGAGCGCCGGCGTCGGTTCATTGGAGGAGAACGTCGGCTCGGGAGCGGGGAGAAGGGGCGTAGCAATCCATTAGGTGCAATCCGTCGGACTTGAGGTATGTGTCGAACACCATAGGAATATTATTCGATGAATCGACATATGTCCTCGTGATAAGTATTTACTTAATGTGCACAATATATGATCTCAAGATGATGTAGGTATCGGTTTAAGATTATGATTTTTAAATGTATGTGTCGGTCTAGGTTTTCATCTAAATATTGATTACATTAAAATAGATCTCTTGTATGCATCGGTCTAGATTTTCGTAGAAGTATTGACTACGTTAAAATGGATCTCTCGCATGTATCGGTTAGGATTACAATATATGACTGTATGTGACAGATCCATAGGATAATACGTATTAAAAATGACCATTACAAGATTATGTAAGATTTCAGCATGTATTTGATAATTCTTGGACAAGCTAAGCATCGAATCGATGGTCGTGTTCCGATCAGTTCACTGCTGATTGGTATTCCATCACAGGAAGTTGAAGTTAGTTGAATATAAATTTTTCTTCGGGGACAACTAACGACGAATCAAAAAAAATTGCCGTCAGCATACAACCCTCATGAATCGGTGTACATTAAATGGCAAATGGTTGAGCTTTTATTAGCCAGACTTATACACGTTGGGTTTTGCATAGATATTTTTTTTATAAAAAGAGTCATAATTAATGCATGCATATTGTGTTTTCTGTGTTTAGTACAAATTAATCTCTGCCTTTAATTTTCATGAACGTAATAGTTAATAGATATTTCCATATTAACTTGTTATTGTTGATACTAATGTTCTCCTTGTAACCTCAATTATATATTGCACTATCTTTCGTATCCAACAATGTTATACACCATTCTTGTAATAGAATGTAATTAATTATTTACTTATAAAATGATTAAGTAATGTTCAATGATTTAAGTGTTTTTCAACAAGAATCATCAAAGGTACCATGTCCTTAAGGATAACAATTAAGTATTGGCACCGGCTTAAAGTAGGAAGAGTTATTCTCAACAATATGGAAAATGTATTAAAAAGATTGGAATTTTTATGTGAAATGAATAATGGCATGATGAAGATAAGCGGAGCTAAGTGCTACACCTAATGGTGAGAGCCACCTCTAGAGTCCAATTATCGTAAGCCCAAAGGGCAACGCCGCAAGGGGTGTATGGTTCAAGGAACCGATTGAGGCGAAAGATAAGTCCTCTACAGTTGTAGCTACACTGTTAAGTATAGACCGCTTGTGCCAGTGGTAAAGCCACCAAAGCCAGCAAAGCCACCAAAGCCATTAAGAAGTAACAATTAAGACAACTTTAACCACTAAACAAACCAATGGTATGTGTACAGTTTCTGAAATTGCTAAGGCACATATGTGCAACTATGATCAAGTAATGGCATTATGCAAGTGTTATGATTGTTTTGGGGCATATATGCAACTACAGAAAAGTTCTGAGGGTATAAGTGAAAATTATGAAAATGTTAAGGCGTATATGCAAATATGGCAAACTTTATTGGTATATGTAATTATGGCTTTAACGAAAGTCTTCACAAGGAATACCTTCCATATGCATGTTTATGTGAAATTATGAGCCACATAATGATGGTACATGAGAACATGTCAGTTTCATATGCAATAAGATAATTATGCAAATTGTATAGTTGTATTGATAATTGATTGTAGAGAAGAGATTATGTTTATAATGGTTTAAAGTAGCATAGGGATACTTGTTTTCCGCGCTAGCTGGCTTGACCCAAACTCGGCACATACTGAGCGTTAGCTCATAACATGTGTTGTTATTTTTTTCAGGAGAGCACGAGTTGTGATTCAATTTCCAGTTCAAGGAGAACTATTGTCACGTGAGGTTGAACCGGTACGGATCATTGATGGATCATTTACGGAAGGATGTCATTATGCCCACTGGAACTTTAATATGCTAATCTTATTATTGGTCCTTTTGCAATATTATTTATGTTGGAGCTGTAATAAGATAACTTTTAAGTCGAATGGACTTTAGTTGAGATTATTATTTTTTCTGCTCATTGAATACCATGCAAGTTTCCGGTAACGGTTCGGTCGTGCGATCTATTGTTGCATGCTTCCGTCGGTAGTCCCGGCCCGTTCCGTTACAAATGGTATCAGAGCCGAACGCCCTCTGACAGTGGAAAGGGCTACCCGAGAGGAGGAGCCGCCCCTACAAGAGGTTGGAGGAAATGGCTACCCGGAGCGTGCAGCCGCCACTGTCACTGGGAAGAAGTGATGTGTCATGTCGCAACGAGGACACTGCGAATATAAGTGGGGAAGGTTGTAAAACCCCAAAACAAAGGTCCCACACCGTGGAACACAAAATTTCCGGGTGGGATAAATAGTGAGGAGCATACTACCGAACAACCCGGCTTAAGCATTTTGGGGGTGGCTAATCGGGTTCGTATGGGCCCGATCCCAAGAGGTTGTCAGGGCTAGTAATGCTCCAATAACGGACTGGGAACCTAAGCCCGGGACGTTACACACATATACTAATCTCACATGGTACCCTGCAAACTGATGTTCTCAAGGTCGAAACTGGACTCATAAAATTACACATGCAGAGAATCGGTTGAGCAGTTTAATCATATCAGAGAGGCCTTATTGTCAATAGAACAAAGTTGGATTGACATTGACGATGAAAACAGAGCCAATGGGCAACAAAACACAAAGGGGCGTTGTGAGAGTGAATGCAATCCTTCACAACATCAAATTGTAATGCACTAACAAGTATTTCAATAGAGCGGACAAGTACTTGGTGTCTAGTCCATCAGAGATGGAAGAGGAACTTAACATAAAAGTTACAGTTACAAGGAAGAAAATGCAGCATGGAGAGGTTCTTGAACTTCAAACTTCTGTACTACGCTGCAACCTCAACGATGAAACATATTGTCCATGTAGAATCTGGACATTTTAAGGTGCATTCCATCTCCAAGGAGAAATTCTTTAAAACGATGTATGCTCTACATTTGTTCTAACCCATTGGGTAACTTATAAAGTTCTAACAGCATGGATTTAAAAATATGCAAACAATATGTAACAAAAAATTGGCGAAGCTTTCTTCCACTATAAGTAGGGTCAGCTACATGGATTCTTGCTCAAATCCACGTTGAAAGATTCGACTATATTTTACGCTGGTTGTCGACTACATAATGCAACCCCACAAACGGGGATTTGAACCATGATCTTTTGGGAGCTGCTAACAAAATTGATAACATCGGCGGGATTCCAACTATCAAAAATCTTGAATTGCCCAGAAGTGCGGAATGAATATAACATGAATTGATATTCCTTACATGAAGATTAGGAGAACGTGAGAACGCACCGTAGAATTTCAGGTAGAACTTGAACAACCAGGTGGAGGATCGCTCTTGCAGGCAGAGAGCATGTTGGTAGTTAGTACTTCCACGTTCAGGACCGCCAAATATATGATCAATCTGAAATTATTGAATGTCTGATGCTGCAACAGGTTCATATTATTTGCCCAATTCAAACAACATATCAAACTCATTTAGATAACCGAGCAACTTAAGCATCCGTGCGAGATTGTCGGAGTGGACAACAGAACTAAGCTTTCAGTCTGGTTCATCTTCAACAGAAAACTGAGCAATGACTTACCAAGATTCTGACCAAATTAAAACCGATACTATTGATCGGTTCTGAACTTTCCAGAATCTAAAGCAAACTTTCAAAGCAATTCCAGGTCAAGCACCAAGATATACCATCAATCGATGACAACTTTAATCGAAATTCATGCATAAAAACAAGCGCAACATGAAGCAAAAAGCTCCACCTTCATGCCTGATCCTGAGAAAGATCAAATCGTTTCTTTTATTTGCTATATAAAATCATACCTGCAACCAACAAAAAAAACATCAAATTCAGTCCCGATCGGATCAACCTCCACGAAAATGGAGATTAATTCCCCAAAATCACACGCATATCAACAACTATATGTTGACAAATCGCCAAAGAAAATGCATTCAAACTCTTCTGCCAGGATAGTTCAGATACGATCTCCAGATCTTGCAACTACTTTGGAACAGAAGAAAAGGAAAAGGGTAAAGGACTCCGGAAATTCTTCTCTTTTATTGTTTATGTTCAGATCAAATCCACTGTATATAAAAGAAACGATATATAACCAGAACAGGAAGCACAAGCATGTGACCCTCCATTCCTTTTTTTTTCCAAAGAGCAAGCAAGGAATATATGCCATCGATGCTTTTCCATAATCAAATAAGCAAAAAGAAAAGAAAAGATCCTAAGACCAACAAAGATGCCAAACAAAAGGATATGAACAGAATTAATTAACTGACATGGGAGTGGAAAAGTATGATCCATGAGATCCATTCATATGGGCATCATTTCCTTATAAAGCAAAGCCAATCCAAAGAAACTTACAGTTCACAAGTGACCAATGGCTTCTCATCACACCTTCTTGTGTTTCTCCATCTGCTTGATATGCTCAATCCTGAGCTCCCTCCCACTCTCAAGTAATTTCCAAGTTTCTTAGATTTCGCTTACAATTCACGTAATCGGTTTGCATGTTTGGGTTCTAGTTATATCTCGACTATAATGTTAATGTGTGTGTTTCTTGTACTAAGGTGGAACGCAGCTCATCCTTGTGAATAATTGCAACGAGAGCATCTGGCCGGGGATCTTGGGTGGCGCCGGCCACCAGACACCACGGAACGGGGGCTTCCACCTTGCTATTGGGGAAGAGTCCATCGTTGATGTACCAGACGGCTGGTCAGGTCGTGTCTGGCCCCGTAGAGGCTGCTGCTTCAAGGACGATGTCCATGGCTCATGTGACACAGGAGATTGTGGTGGACGCCTCCAATGTGGAGGTGTTGGTGGCACCCCACCAGCCACCGTCGTAGAGATGACCCTTGGCACACCCAAGTCGTCCCTCCACTACTATGACGTAAGCTTGGTGGATGGCTTCAATGTGCCGGTATGTGACAGCATCCAATACTAAATCAATCGACATTCTTTGGACATGCAATCTGAGAGGCTTCCTACAGGTATCCATGGTACCGGTCGGGGGAGGCATTGGGTGTGGTGTGGCGGCATGCGAGGTGGATCTAAATGTGTGTTGTCCATCAGCATTGGAGGTGCGAATAGACGGGATGGTGGTGGGGTGCAAGAGTGCATGCCTGGCGATGAGGACAGACAAGTACTGCTGCACCGGAGAGTATGGGTCACCGCAGAGCTGCAAGCCAACGCTGTTCGCTCACCTATTCAAGGCCATATGCCCAAGGGCTTACAGTTATGCTTACGACGATGCGGCTAGCCTCAAGGCATGCAGGGCTAACAGGTATCTCATTACCTTCTGCCCTCCTCTGAGATGAATGACTATCTCTTGGCGTGCAGACACCTTAAATGCGTGAAGAATGGAGTTCAGAGTGGTGGTAGTACATCGCCGACCATCGGCAAAAACGCCGGATTAGATCCGGAGGTCTGTAGTAGGATGTAATTGTAGCAATTTCTAGACTGTAACAAGTCCCAGATATCTAACGGCTGATCTATGTAGTAGGATGGTAACAAATTAACAGAGTTAGATCTCAGTGCATCCAACTGAAAACTAGAAATCACGTTTTTGTTAGACTGCTTTCTGAACCTGGTGAATATGATCTCAAATAATCTATGCAACAGATAACTTAGGGGAACCAAATTAATTGCAATGAAGAAGCATGTCATGAACAAAGATAACATCTGATCTCATGAAAAGAAACATCATTATCTCTCCATCTATCGCAAGCATAAACCGAAAAGACTCTTTTTCTCATAGTGATACAAAGAATTGTACCAAATACAGGTACATGAGACTCGGAAATTATGGCGATTATCCTCAAAACAGTTACAGATTTTGTTCTTGCACAACCTGATTAAGTTACGGTATCCGGCAAAGCACGTTGGGGCAGGGAATTCGAACCGATATTGTTTCTACCAGGCCATCCGGTCGGTTGCCCGAGCACTGCGTAAGGACGGTGAGCTGCAAACATTGGGTAAGGCCCACCTCTCATCTGCCCGTTTACGGGCATCACCACCCCCGCATGAGCACGGCCACCTAAAACCGGCATCGGTGGTGGCACCACCGCAGGATTCGCAGCATAAGGCACAACAGCAGGAACAGCAATAGAATTGTCCTTTGAGGCACTTGCATACAGCTTTTCCGGCGAAGAGTCCCCATCACCGAGCGAGCTTCTCTTGAGATAAAGCCTGTACTTCTGCAGGTGGCTCGCGACGTTCTCTCGCGTGAGCCCCTCGACGTTCATCAGCTGCATGATCGTCTTCGGCACCGCCTTCTTGATCCCCAAGTACGCCACCACCTCCACGAAGCGTTTGTGCAGCTGCGGCGTCCACAGAAGCCTCGGCTTCTTTGCCGCCGAGGCACGGCCCGATGGATCCTCCGCCAATTCGCCCTCCGCCGGATCACCGAGCTCCTCCTCCTCATCCTCCGCCCGGTTGTCCGCTTCCTCCTCAAGAGCCGGAGCCGGAGCCTGCGCCTCCACTTGCGCGGCCAAAGGCGGCGCCTTTCTCCGCCGGAGCGACTCGAGGGTCTCCTGCGACGCGCGGTGGACGTCAAGAAGCGATCTTTGGGGCTCCGGCGCGACGCCGAAAGCGGCGGCGAGCTCGGGGGTGATCAGGGGCTGGGAGAGGGGGGTAAGGTCGTCGGCGGCGGGGAGGCCCTCCTCCCACTCGAGGACCCTGACATCTCCGTCCATGGGGGGTTGATCGAGGCGCGGATTGCGGGATTGGGTAGAAGGATTAGGGTTCCAAAGTGGGCGCAGATCAAAATCGGAGCTTTGATTTGATGGGGAGTGGAATTCGAGGAGCAGATTGGGGATGAGCTGAGATGAGGGGAGGAGAGGAGAGTAGATATTTCTTTGAAGGGGGGAAAAGTGCAGATTCGGTGGGCGGGTGAAGGGGATGGAAGGGGACACGTGGACTCCCGTGGGGTAGAGTTGTGACACGCTTTTTGCCTTTTTTCCTCGCACTTTTCGCTCTATGCTATTTAGGGATGCGAGTGGGAAAATAGTTGCGTATATTGCATCGAAGTCCTTGAGGTTTGGAGTAAATATATCGAATATAGTTTGCGTTGGATTAAGTTCCTTTCAAAAGTTTGGTAAGATGGGCAATCCTTTTCGTAAGTAATTAATATTTGGATGGTTATGAATGATAAACATGATGTGATTTGATAGTGTATATGTTATTTGATTACTTTATTAATAAATTTTTTATATTAACTTTTTTATTTGAAGTTGGTTAAAAATATTATAGTAAAAAAACATGGGACCAATACTATTAATTTTAACATGAGTACAGCTATGGTCAATCTCAACTCAAACATGGGTCAGATCACGGGTAACTGATTTACCTTCGAGTAACCCAAAATTAAATAAGGTTGTGTCTTTTCGAAAAATAAGAAAAGATAATTAGGATTTTCTCTCATTATCTTGATCTTGTTTTCGAAATAACTATTTCCTTTCTTATTACATGATTATTTATGTAATAGCTTGTTCTCCTTTCCTTAAAAATGATGATCATTTATCCCTCGTTCACACTGTTTATTTTACATTAACTACTCCATGTTCCTCAATAACTACAACTCATTCCACATTCTTAAGAATACCAAACAAATAAGGAACAAGAATAACTTTCTCTATTCCACTTATATCCTACAAACACAAAAGAACGTAAATAAGTAATAAATCCACTTATTCCTTATTCCACTTTTCTTATTCCTCGTTGGGTAATAAGGAAATATAACATGGCTTTTCTCCCTTTAGGCTTTTCTTATTCTTGAAATATGTATTCATCTTCCTTATTCCAAATCTAATAGTTGTATCGATATTCCCCTTCTTTTATGTAAAGATTACTATTTATTTCATCTTTTACAGTACGTATTCCACAATAACTACCGATTATTCCACGATCACAAGAATAACAAATAAGGAATATAAACAAATATTCATATTCCAACCTTTTCCCGTCAAAGCAAAAATGATAATATGGAATAAACTTCATTATTACTTATATTACTACTTTATCCCACCTTTTTTATTTCCAAAGTAGAATGATCAAATGAGAAATAAGGACATGGAATAAGATTTATTTCTTATTTTTCATTCACCTGGGTGCGTTTGTATTTGAAAGATAAATATAAAATAAGGAGTTATTTTTGTTCTTTTTATTTTTTTAAATTTTTTGAGAATATGGGAAAAAACTATAGATATTGCAGAATAAGTAGTAATTATTCTGGAGTGAGTAGTTTGAAGGGGGGATGAATAGAGTGATGCATAAAAGTAGAATAGTTATGGAATAAATAAGGAAAATAACTATTTCGGATATAAACAAAATCTAAGATAAGAGATCTCGGAATAACTTGAATATTATTTTCAGAAAGATATGTTGGGTATTCTCGTTTTGTGTAAATTGTGGACTGAATCTGCATATAGGTAGACTATAGGGATGCAGATGCAAAAGGTACGTGTGGATAAGTGCTGACGCGTAAGGCAATCAAAATCGAGGCGGTGGGTCTGCATGTGGTCCTCGGTTGGGAAATGGACACCCATCAAGTTGGCCTCTTTTCCCAATCGAGGCCTCGCGATTGATTGCCATCGCCTCCGAGATCAATATGTTTGACGTGGAAGCAAGTGCGCCACATCCTTCCTTCCCTCATTCGCAAGAATTGGATTCCTGCTGAATTAATCGACATTAAAAAAATTCATTAATCAAAATAAATATTAGCTTAATCGTGTTTAAAAAATAATGACAAAAAATTTAACATTTAGAAAAATAGTAGAGGTGCGGAAATGGGAGGGGATTCCATACTCATGTAGGGCTCTTTGGTTACTGGGTACCCCGGGTACCCCCTCCAAACCTAGGTTGGAAATCCATCACAAGTCAAGGTGATTAGGGCTGCTAATTGAACTGAATCATTCGAATTCGATTAGGATTCGTTCGATAAAAATTCGAAAAAAGTTCGATTCAAAACCAAATGAATTGAATTTGAATTTAACTTGTGCATTCGATTCCCAAATGAATCAAATCTGAATTAACCTGAATTCGTTCGATAATAATTCGATTCGATTCGGTATCTAAATACATGCATATGTGAATATATATGTCCATGTATTTATATATATACACAAACACACTACATACATATACATGGATATAATACATACATATTTATATGCATATACATGTAACAACCACTATGGGTTGATTAGGATCTTTTCTGAATATTCTTTTACAAAGAATTATAGCATAATTATATCAAAAGGTTGACATGCGTAAATAAATAGACACATAAAAGAATATATGAATATGTATTAAAAATTTTACTACATTTAATTTACATTGAAAGATTTAGCATTTGCATTATATCACTAAACATAACATGTGCAAGCAACTAAATATACTCTCAAACCAACTTACTACAACTATTAACTATTAAGTGGTTAATTTTACTTATAATCATATCTAGGCTCCATTGATATGATTTATCATGTGCAACATTCACCGCTATGATTTCCATACTCCTACGCTACACCGACAAGACTTGTCAATTTATGACGTGTATATGCAACATTAGCCCCCCCTCCCCTCCCGGTGAGGCCCAATCTCTTTCATTTTCTCTTTATAACTAAATTCAAGTGGTTTGACTGCAAAATATGTTATGAGTTAGAGATGTGGCTCCTTCATGCATTGATTATACAAAACATCTAAGTTCATGTCTTTACTTCTTATTTTAGCCTAATGACGATAGCTTACGTATGAGTTACTTTGTATAGGTACAATAATCAATCTTAGCATGCTATTCAGAAATTTTAAGACAATAGGTGGATATAAAGTACTCTAAACCATACCCAATATGTATAATCGTATTAGTTAAAGGTTAAATATTAAATATAAAAAGGGTAAAAAATATTGATTATAAAATTTAATATGAAAGATCAAATGTTTACTATTATTATTCTAAATCCTCACCGGCTCACCCACACATTTATTTTCATGTTCCACATTCCTTACACTTTCTTTTCCATTCCCCCTTTCATTATCTACCAAAGATCATAAAAACCCATGGTAGATTATGTGGTCTTTCTCCTAGTACATGAAAATGATAGTTTTGCTACTTCGAGTTCCTCATTAACATTTGTCATGATTCGAAATTTATCTAGATATATCTCATTTGCTTTTTTGTTGTTTTGATTTTCCTTGCATGGTAATCTATGATGATTATCATTGTCAAGGCAAAATTTATCATCACATGAATAATATACAAGTTCTTCTCACCATAATGTAAGTTGTTCCTTTGTACATCAAAAATTCGTATATTTCATTTTCATTGCTTAGTTTTTTGATATTGAAGATCCTACGCTTAATGAAGATGTTTTATCTTTCTAAGTTATTTTTTACGATTCTCATTATTTCAAATAATAATATTAATTCGTATCAACTTTCTATATAAGTTCGATCTTGTCTTGCGTTAACATGCAATGGTAATTATAATGTGTTCAACTTTTTCATCAATGATATTCTATTTCTTTGATAGGCTCATATAATTATATTGTATGTATGCATTCCTTCATCATAGAAAAAAGAGTATATTTAAATTGTAAAGGACACATAATAATTGTAAAATTTAGGTACTTTTATTCATTGTACTGTATTGGTTTGATATTTTCCTTGATTTTATAGTTTTTTCAACTTATCTTACTAATATACTTTCAAAATTAGAATCATACAATAAAATATTATATTATATTACTCTTAATAAAGTATTATTTATATAAGCTCTAAAACGTCAATTGACATTTCAAATTCGAAATAAAATGAATCAAATTTGAATATTCAAAACTCAAAATGAATTGAATCTGAATTTAACCTAGTAAATTCGTTTGAAATTCGATTCGAGTTCGGATTCAAAACTTTTATAATGAATTGAATCAGAATCCTGGTGGATTTGAAGGTAATCGATTCAATTAGCACCCCTAAAGGTGATATCACATCACATTCAGTATTCCAACCCTCTCTCAACCCCCATAAAATCCAAACACCTAAGACCTGTTTAGTTACTGGGTTGAGCCGGGTTGGGGTATCCTCCTATAAATAGTAGCTATTTGGAGGATTGGGATGGTTGGAATGATAATTGTGATGTGATGTGACATTATGTGTTATATTATTTTTTTTAATTATTATAATATATTTTTTATGTTAATAAGTGTATTTGAACGAGGTTAAAAACTATTATATCAAAGAAATTGTTGGGCCAATGCAAGTAATCCCAACCCAAGAATGCAGGGTTGGAACTAAGGTACCCTGGCAACCAAATAGGCCCTTACTATTCACAAGTGGATACCCCACCCCACCCCATCCCAGTAACTAGGGATGAAAACAATCGGATACGGATACGAATATATGTATAATCATATCCTTATCCATTTAAAAATATGAATGCGAATACGAATATTGACGAATATGAAAATGTATTATCATATCCCTAAAAACGAATACGGATGTAAAATGAATACGAATTGGATACGAATAATAACGGAAATATTTTACAAATTGACTAAAATATACATGTTTAAAATGGTTTAATCATAAAATAGATATACCAGATATCGTAATTTCATAACAGTTTTATCAATAATGGTGAATGCAATCATAAAATGTTGTTACACACATTTATAAATAAATATATTAATATGCTTATGTTTGAAAATGCATATACGAATACGAATGCGAATATTAGTGAATGTCAAAATGATATCCGTATCCGCATCCATTTTAAAACGAATGTGAATACGAATGTCAAAATATATATATAACGAATACGATAGAGGATCGGATACGAATATATTCACATTCGTTTTCATTCCTACTAGCAACCAAACAGGCCCATAACGTCACCTCCGGTGTCAAACTGAAAGATGTAAACTAAAATACACACAGAACAGATGTATGAAATCTGTAATGCCAGTGACACACATTAGAAAATATAAATAGAAAACACAATCCCCATGATTCAGAAATTTGCAAGAAAATTCAGACAATTTCGTTCTGATGTACAACAAAATTACACTATACTTATCTCTTCTTCTGTCCCAGCATACATACCAACGTGTTTCTGCTCTTATTTTGCTTTCCCCTTCCCCTTCCCTTTCTTGGCATCCAACTTGGCCTGTATGCGAGCAGCTGCTGCGGCTTTCGCATCTTCCCTCTTCTTCTTCTCCTCCTCCTTGTACGCCGCTGCCAACTCTCTCTGCTTCTTCAGTTCCCTGACACAGATGTACATTAAACGATAGCAGTGAAGTTAAACGGATGAACTAGAAAGATGTCCAAACTTATTAATGGTCTGGCAACTCACTCCAGTCTCGCTTTCTCATCAGCGGCATCCCCAACAGTCGAACCTTTACGAGGTCGGCATGCAACCAATTCCACCTCGAAAATGAGAGTTGCGCTGCAAAGAAATATTCCATCTTCGTTAAAGGTGAGGTACCTACTTGGAGGGAAGATATAAACAAGGGAAGATAACAACTTTGGAGGTATTTCTGGCGGAGATCCTGCGACGCCATAAGCATAGTCTGGCTTACAAGTTATTTTAGCAACTTCCCCAACCTATGCAGGGGGTTAAATGTCACAATCACGGAGAGAAAACTCCCATCGTTCTTACTGCAAGAGTGTGGATCACCTTCATGGTCCTCAGGCCAATATCCCATCCTTTGATGACAGTACCCTTTCCAACTTCGAAGGTAAAAATCGAGTTGTCCTCGCGAGTAGTATCAAAAACCTCACCAGTCTCAGCAAGGACTCCTTCGTAATGTACTGACGTGAATATAAAATTTTAATCAGAACTTTCTAATGTAGCAAAAATTCATTATCTTGACTAAGATGACATCATTTGGAAGATTTTCATTATATATGTGAAATGGATCGATTCAAATCCACGACCCCAAAAGTCATATGATTTCATTGTATTTGTTGCCATTTTCATATTCAGCCACGTAATCCAACAGGATTACATTATTTTTTTATAAATGTGATTGTCAGTTTCTGTTTTGACAGAATTTGAACCATGCACATGATCGATCTGTTAGTATCAAGCATGACACAATCACATTCTGAAGACAGCTCTCAAATCTCATTAATATAGGCTTACATAATCGCTTTCAGATTAACAGATGCAATTGTCCCTACAAACTGTGGCAGTAACATTTGTTTTATTTGATGCAAAAAGGGGTAACACACTATTTTCCCCCTTTTCTTCACCCTCTTTCTCATCAAGCATCTCTCTCTCTCATTACAACCAATCAATGATTCTTGTAGAAGTTGTGGTGAAAAGGAAGAGTCCAAAGGAATTTATTAATGAGATGAGAGGAGCAAACCATATGGTCTGTTTGCGACTAAAAGGAGACATCACTCAAGGGAAGGATGGCCTACAAGCATCGGATGTGGGAACAAGAGGCACATCGAAAAGGAGAGAAGGTGTAAAGCTCATAAATTGTAGTGGAGCTCGGGCAATGAATGGTGGAAATTCACCAAGTCCAGTCCATTACAAGCGAAGCTCGGAGCTCAGCCCCTTTAAGAGCTCCATCCTTCCATGACGACTAGCTCATATGCTCGAGTCCAATCCATCTCACTCCCACCGCCCCCCCCCCCCCCCCGTACTGTACTTTTTATCTCTACCATAACAGTACCATGGATTCGTGATGTAATCCAAAATTGTGGAATTCATCCTATTGTAGATTTGATCGATTTTTTTTAAGTTTAGAATCAATCCATAACCTATTTCAATGGTCTGGTGGTAGTGCAGTGTGCCTACCCAAAAGACCATGGTTCGAATCCCTCCTTGTGGGGGTTGCGTTAGGTAGTAGACAGCCAACGTAAAAAATAGTCGGATCTTTCAACATGGATTTGAGCAAGAATCCATGTAGCCAACCCTACTTAAAGTTGGGAGAAGGCTTAGCCATTTTTATCAGAATCAATCCATAATTCTTTTATTTTTTTATTAATATTCAATTTCGGTTATAGATCTACTCGATTTTAAAACTGAGACTACAAGTCGAAGTCTATTATGAGTCGTTCAATTAGAGTCCAATTAGGATTTGATTTAATTTAGTTTTAATAATGTAAAAAAGGAGATGTCACGTATTCTATATATATAGAGAGAGAGAGAGAAGAGATCGAGATCGCACAAGGAGAAAAGATAGTGAGAGGAGAGAAAAGGGAGGTGGCGAGGGAGAAAAGGGAGGGTTGGAGCGCGCGCGTGTGTGTATAGAGAGAGAGAGATTGAGCATGCAAGGAAAGATGAGGGCTACATGTGGCAAATTGTTGGAGAGGGTTGGGAAGCATTCTCCTTACACTCTAAAGCTGACTAATGGTTTCCACTTATATTATGGACTTTTTGGTTGCACAACAAAGGCAGTGCAACCAAAAAAATCGCAACGGAAGTGGAAATGACATTCAACTTTAGAGTGTAAGGAGAAGGGAGGTACCCTTTTAAGACCAGAAGAAGATACGTAATTGATAAGGTGCATTGCAGTATGAATGGCATCTTTACATAAGGTTTCAGGGACCTTCATATGAGTAAGGAGGTTAAGCCCAATGTCAAAAAGATGACGAAGGTTGGGAAGCATTCTCCTTACACTCTAAAGCTGAGTAACGGTTTCCGCTTATATTATGGACTTTTTGGTTGCACAACAAAGGCAGTGCAACCAAAAAAATCGTTAACGAAAGTGGAAATGGCATTCAACTTTAGAGTGTAAGGAGAAGGAAGGTACCCTTTTAAGACCAGAAGAAGATACGTAATTGATAAGGTGCATTGCAGTATGAATGGCATCTTTACATAAGGTTTCGGGGACCTTCATATGAGTAAGGAGGTTAAGCCCACTGTCAAAAAGATGACGAAGTTTCATTTACAATACTCCATTATGCAGTAAGGTAATTAACAAAAAGAATATTTAAAAATGCCCTGAGCATCAAAAAAAGTGATCAAGTCGTGTTGAACATATTCAGGACCATTATCAAAATGTTAATGCTCACCATGGCCTCAAATTTCAACATAATTCCACTAAATTTCTATGAAATTTCCATTTCTCTAGGTCACTGAAATCGAAACGCTACCTTAGTTCTTTTTTCCAGGATTTCAACGAAATATCTAGGAAATGTCAAGGAAATTTATTCGAAATGGCATGATGTTACGATAAAACAACAAAAATGGGGGAATCCACCCTTCGCATTCATCAAAATTTGCATATATTAATCATCGAGAAGAATAAGCCATATTATAATTATCGACAAAGAAGAATATTCTTATAAACTCAAATAAGGTATAATATAATCATCGACAAAAACAACAAAATACTTGTGAATGCCTAAAATAGATACTGGACATGGCCTCCGTATGTCATTATGAACTAAAGTTATCGGTTAGGGAATGAGGAGGCTCATTTCTCCAAGGAAACGATGCTCTGTTGTTAAACCAACAGGCTTCGTACTAAAACTTCTTCAATGAAGTCAGTTCAAGGAACATCTCAGAGAGATTTCTTGCAGATGAGTGCCAAAAACGTAAGTACGATAGGAATGGGCCAGCAAAGACAGAGGCATCCCAAGCAAAGTAGGAATATCAAGGTAGTATAGATCGTTCTTCTCATGACCCCATCAAAGATATGCACCATTTGGATGTCCTAAAAGTAGCGAAATAAAAAAAACTTTACAACAGAGCTCCAAATTTAATTTATGCACAAATAATAAGCCCAAAGGAAAATCAGAAGCCCATAAACTCCAGAAAGCTTGAGTTTGGAAGATAACTCCACACGATCAATTGATGTAATCGGTGAATGTGCAATGTTGGCTAATTGAACAAACTTCATAGTAGATGAGGGTTCAGGGAAATCAGAAACCTTCAAGTTAAATAATTAAATGTTTCACAATCAACAATAGAAGCCAACGCAAAGGCAGAAGCAGAATTGGTTATCGTACCAGAGATAACAACCGGACTCACAACAAGAGTGAAGTTAAGCAAAGATGGTGCAAAAAGGCTATATAGAAGTTGCATTAGCCGAGAGTGCTCAATAGGAGAAAATTAAACGGCTTAGCTCGAATGTCCCTAATCAGATGTCATCTATGTAATAATAAATGCATCATACATTGTAGAGAAGGCTAGATTGGTTCGAGATGACCTGCCAAACTTCGCCACAACACCTATCGGATGGATGACTGGACCAGTGGAAGTGAATGCAAAGAGAATAGTTATTCCTACGACCAGGGACAAAGTTACAGTGACCATCACGTCTGAATTTTGCAAGAAAAACAATGATCCATGTCACCTGAGAAAGACTAGATTGTCCAAGAGAGGTCTCAAGTTGCTGCAGAAAGCCAAATGTCACCTTGGTTGAGGAAACATAATCAGAGATGAGAAATCAGTCCTTTAATATATGATAGTGAGGATGTTGTCCGGCTAAGAACTTATATACTAGACACTTTAACCTCACTGCAACCTTCTTGGCACATCAAGCGAGCTGAAAGATACAAGTTCGTTAAAGAGGCCATTAGTGCTAGTAGTACTCTACTATCAAAAAAATCGCTGAGGATGAAACCCGTATATAAATATCGACAAAGTGATGCTTTTTCATTTTATAAGAATATGTCTAACACAATTCGTCCGACATATAGTTGATTGTCTCCTCGTATAAGAGAAAAGTTGCGATGTCTGGCTCAACACTGTTGGTCATCCAAGTCATACCTATTAGTTATCGCTCGACCAAGAATTAAATTTCGTGTCTATCTCCATTGAGTGGTTCCTTACTCAAAACATAAATATTCATCTGATTACCAATGAACACCTTGAAGACTTGATACCAGAGTATATAATTTTCTTTATCCTTCAGTTTGATAAAGGTCACATATACCACCATGGATGAGATTGACATCAGTAGCTTTGTCTTAGCTTGAGTCTCAGCCGTTACGATCATGAATAGAAGATCACAGTAGTTGCAAAACTAAATATTCAACCACCAAGCATTAGCAGTGATAGTACCGTTTGTGGCTTTTAACAAGGCTACCTATTCGGGACTTGAGTCGAGATAATCGTTGGAGTCACATGGACGCTAGCGGTGTTGGAACAGCAATGTAACTACACCATAAGGAAAGGGGTTGGAGCGACAATGGGTTAGAGGCATAGGCCACTGATGTGACGGCCAAAGTCCATATGCAATGACACCGCTTGGCCCTAGTAGGGAGGTGCCAATTCGACAATGTTGGGAAAAATGAATGGCTTGTTTATTCCATAAGCCCTAGGCTCTCTTATATAGGAGAGTAGTCTATGGGTAAATTACATAAAGCATACAACTAAAAAATAAAATAACGAACATGTACAGATACTAATATATATGCGTCAACACTCCCCCTCAAGATGGAGCATAGATATCAATCATGCTCAGCTTGGACGTACACTTCTGGAAAGGGCCTCGAAGTAATGCCTTGGTGAATATATCAGCAATCTGATTCTCTGATGTGACGTGAGCTGTAGCAATGAACCACTTCTGAATCATGTCACGTATGTAGTGACAGTCAACCTCAATGTGCTTGGTCCTCTCATGGAAGGCTGGGTTGTTTACAATGAACAAGGTTGCCTGATTGTCACATTCCAGCTTCATAGGGAGCGGTATATCAAGACATAGATCTGTAAGTAGAGCTTTCACCCACATCATTTCTGTGCTAGCCTGGGCCATAGCCCTGTATTCAGATTCAGCACTGGATCTAGCTACCACTGTCTGTTTCTTACTCCTCCACGAGACTAGGGCATCTCCAACATAGACTGCAAATCCTGAGGTGGACTTCCTATCCTTGGGGCATCCTGCATAATCTGCATCAGCACATGCTGTGAAAGAGATCTCCTTTCCCTTCTTAAATAGCAAGCCTGCACCTGGAGATGATTTTAGATATCTCAGAATCATGTGTATAGCATCCATATGGACCTGACGTGGTTGCTCCATGAACTGGCTCACGCGACTCACTGCAAATGATATATCAGGTCTAGTGATCGTGACATACAGTAGTTTGCCTACTAGTTCTCTGTACCTTCTCCTGTCCACTTCTTCCGTGTCATCATCATAGAGCTTCATGCTGGGATCCATTGGTGTCGTAGCGGGCCGACACCCTAGCATACCTGTTTCACTCAATAGATCTGTAACATATTTCCTCTGCGACATTACTAATCCATATGGATTTCTAGCAAACTCCAGCTCCAGAAAATATCTAAGGACTCCCAAGTCCTTGGTGACAAATTCGGTTCCCAGTTTTTCTTTCGCCTGCTTTATGCCATGCTCATCATCTCCTGTAATCAAGATGTCATCAACATAAACCATGATTACAATGATACATGTTGACGCATACTTAGTTATTGTGTCTTTTGTTATTTTATTTCCTTGTTATCCTCTTTATGTAATTTACCCATAGGCTACTCTCCTATATAAGAGAGCCTAGGGCTATGGAATAAACAACTCATTCACGTTTCCCAACATGGTATCAGAGCGACGGTCCTAGACCGGAGTTCTCGAAACCTAACCCTAACCCTAACCCCACCCGCCGGCCTCTCTTCTTCTTCTCTCCTTCGAGTCGGCGCCGCCTAGCCGATCAGCCACCGGTTCCGCGCAGGCAACGCCGCATCGAGCATCGACTCCAGCACCTGTGCGCGCCTGTGCGCACGCATCTTGCGCCTGTGCGCGCGCATCCTGCGCATCTCGAGCGGCTCTGCGTGCTTCACGCACGCCAGCGCATAGCTTCGCGCATAGCCTCACACGCTGTGCATGCATCACCGCACGCATACGCGCACAAGTCTTGCGCCTTCACTAGCGCAGCACCGTGCGCACCATTCCAGTGCAACTGTGCGCACTATTACGTGCACAGTTGCGCGCTCCAGTGCGCGTGAGGCTCTCCAGTAGCGCACTCCAGCACGCGCGTGATACTCCAGGTGCGTGCGCGGGTGCCCCACGCACGTGCTTACGTGCCCTAGCTCCCAAAACCCTAGGGTACAGATCCGGATCTATATGGGGTTAGTTGCTTGAAGTCTACACACGCAACTAATCCCGGTTATGTCACTGTAGACAAAGATTATTTCTCTTTCAGTCGCTCCAGTCTTCCGTTTCCAGTATGTCGGACAGCAAGGCAGAGATCCCGTCTATCGACGCATTTCGTGGTCCAGCGCCTATTGTTAAAATGGATGGTACGAACTATGAACTGTGGGCGATGCAGTTCATGAGCATGATGAAGTCTACAGGTAAGAAGCACATTCTTACCGAGCCAGAGCCTGCAGAGAAGATTGGAGTTCATGCCTCGTGGGAGGCCGACGATGCATATGCCAAAGTATGACTATCCGGTACATTGGCTATTGAAATTGCCAATGACATCTTACATCAACCCACGGCCAAAGACATGTGGGATATCCTGGCAGCAACGTATTCTCAGGCGAATAATGAAACGAAGATCCTGCAGTTACAACATGACATATTCACAATAAAGCAGAATGGCCGCCCTTTACATTCTCTCTATACATCATTGAGAGGGATGTTTGAGAAGCTCTACAGCTTCATGCCTCTTACCGCCACGCCAGAACAGCAGAAGACATATAGGAATGCGACGATGGTGGATGTGTTTCTCGCTGCACTTGATCCAGAATATGAGGCAGCACGTTCACAGATTTTGGCAGACTCGACTATTCCTCCCATGGAGGAGGCTTTTCACAGATTGAGTAGGATCACAGTACCTTCAGCAGCTGCGAGTCAGAATCCCTCAGCCATGGCGGCCAACAGAGGCCGTGGTTCTCATTACCAGGGCCGTGGACGTACTCCCCGTGGAAGGGGTGGCCGCACTAGGCCAACGTGCTCATACTGTCACCGAGTCGGACATACTGAAGATACATGCTACTCAAAGCATGGATTTCCTGCATCCGCACGAGCCGCTGAGCAGATAGAGCCCCCGTCTGCAGCTACTTTGGATCAGCGATTTGATGATCTGGTTGCCCGTCTTAGGGGCATTATACCACCGTCTGGCCCAGCACCGTCAACAGAGAATCATACTGAGGCTGCTGCCTCTGCTTCTGCCTCTACGAGTACTTCAGGTAGTACACTTGCTCTCCACAGTAGTAGATCGGATACATTACCATGGATCATGGACTCGGGCGCTACACATCACCTATGTGGCGACCAGAGTCTACTTACAGGATATACTCAGATTCCTCCAGGACGGACAGTAGTGATTGCCAATGGCACACATTCCCCTATCACGGGTCAAGGGGAGATTAGATTGACATCCTCTATGCAGCTCAAGAATGTTTTGCATGCACCGCATTTTTCCATGAATCTGTTGTCAATTAGTCAGATTACGAAGGATCTCCATTGTCGAGCTATTTTTGATTCATCTTCTTTGATTTTTCAGGACATCCGTACGGGCAACGTGATTGGTCATGGCTATGAGCAAGGAGGCCTTTATCGTCTGAACCAGACCCCGTTTGCCGGAATCACAGCCTCTCCCGCAGAACAAGTATCTCCTCTCCTGTGGCATCTGCGTTTTGGTCATTTACCGCTTCAGAAGTTGCGTCTAGTCCTACCCTATAGTCTCTATCACACACCTGTCCAGTGTGAGGCGTGTCAGTTGGGAAAACATCACAGGTCATCTTTTCCCAATAGTCAAGGTCGGAGTAGTAACTCCAAGTTTGAGTTGTTTCATGTCGACGTCTGGGGTCCGAGTCGTGTTCCCGATCATCAGGGGCACAGGTTTTATATTGTTTTTGTGGATGATTTTTCTAGAGCATCATGGGTATTTCTAATGAAAAATAAGTCTGAAGCCGGAGATATTATTATTCACTTTCTAAATGAGATTCAGAATGTTTTTTCCACAACAGTCAAAATTATGAGAATTGACAATGCCTTAGAGTTGTGCACCAACAATCTAGCCAACTACTACTCCTCAAAAGGAATTGTTCACCAAACATCCTGTGCTCATACGTCTCAACAAAATGGGGTTGCAGAAAGAAAACATCGTCATCTTCTTGATGTTACAAGGTCACTTCTCATTCAGAGTCATGTTCCGTATTCCTACTGGGGTGATGCAGTCCTTACTGCATGTTATCTTATAAATCGTATGCCCTCGTCTGTCTTGAATGAACAGGTTCCTTTCTCACTTATATATCCTGACAAGGATCTGTTCACTCTTACCCCTCGTGTGTTTGGGTCTGTCGCATTTGTCCATCAGTTGTCGCCCGGTTCTGACAAGCTCTCTCCTAGGGCTGTCAAGTGCGTCTTTGTGGGGTACTCCAGAACTCAAAAGGGGTACAAGTGTTTTGACCCTGTGCGTCGGCGGTATATGATCAGTGCAGATGTTACATTCTTTGAATCTATCATGTATTTTTCAGAATCTGGGAACATGCAGCCACCATCATTATCTCCTGATACCGTATTCATGGCACCACCAATATCACAGCCGTCACCACCAACATCACAGCCGTCACCACCATTACCACCACCACCACCACCACAACCACCGCCACCAATAATATCCCCGTTACCATTCCATTACACCCGGCGGCCGAATCAAGCTCATGGCCCTGACCAATCAACTAGCTCGCCTATGGTATGTAATGAAAATATTAATGTTGATGGATCTGACGACATTTCTGAGCAGGATGCATTACAGGAGCAGGGTGCTACCACAGAGGATATGGATGTTCCAATCGCTCTACGCAAGCAGAAGAGAAGCTGTGCCAAGTATCCAGTATCAGCTGCGGTTTCGTTTGAGAGGCTATCTGGACCATTCAGGACGTTTGCTTTGGCACTTTCAGCTACAGATATTCCACGGAACCACCATGAGGCTTTGCAGGATTCTCGATGGCGGTTAGCAATGGAGGAAGAGATGGCGGCACTTCAGTCTAGAGGAACATGGAGCTTGGTTACTATACCACCGGATGTCAACCCGGTGAGTTGTAAGTGGGTATTTACAGTCAAACATAATGCAGATGGCTCCATTGACAGGTACAAGGCACGCCTAGTTGCAAGGGGATTCACACAGACGTATGGAGTAGATTATCTTGACACGTTCTCCCCGGTGGCTCGTCATTCCACTCTGCGGATCCTCTTATCAGTTGCAGTTACTAGAGACTGGCCACTCTATCAACTGGATGTGAAAAATGCCTTTCTGTATGGCGACCTGCAGGAGGAAGTCTACATGCAACAGCCACCAGGTTTTGCTGTTGAGGGGGAGTGTTACAAGGTTTGCAGATTACATAAGGCTATCTATGGCCTTAAGCAGAGCCCCAGAGCATGGTTCCAGAAGCTGTCAGACCTCTTTGAGAAACAAGGATATAAACGCTCCAATGCTGATCATTCCTTGTTTGTACAGAAGACGGCAAGAGGTATTGTTGTAATCATGGTTTATGTTGACGATATCTTGATTACAGGCGATGATGACCAGGGCATTAAGCAGGCAAAGGAAAGGCTGGGGACCGAGTTTGTCACCAAGGACTTGGGAGTCCTTAGATATTTTCTGGGGCTGGAGTTTGCCAGAAATCCATATGGATTAGTCATGTCACAGAGGAAGTATGTCACAGATCTACTGAGTGAGACAGGTATGCTAGGGTGTCGACCTGCTACGACACCAATGGACCCTAGCATGAAGCTGTATGATGATGACACAGAGGAGGTTGACAGGAGAAGATACAGAGAGCTGGTAGGCAAATTGTTATATGTCACGATCACTAGGCCAGATATATTATTTGCAGTGAGCCGTGTGAGCCAGTTCATGGAGCAGCCACGCCAGGTGCATATGGATGCAATACACATGATACTTAGATATCTCAAATCTTCTCCAGGTAAAGGTTTGCTATTCAAGAAAGGAAAGGGGATTTCTGTCTCAGCATGTGCAGATGCAGACTATGCAGGATGTCCTAAGGATAGGAAGTCCACCTCAGGGTATGCTGTCTATGTTGGAGATGCCCTAGTCTCATGGAGGAGCAAGAAGCAAACTGTGGTAGCTAGATCCAGTGTTGAATCCGAATATAGGGCTATGGCCCAGGCTACTACAGAGATGATGTGGGTGAAAGCGGTGCTGACAGATTTATGCTTAGACATACCACTTCCTATGAACTTGGAGTGTGATAATCAGGCTGCGTTGTTCATTGCAAACAATCCTGCATTCCATGAACGGACTAAGCATATTGAGGTGGATTGCCACTTCATACGTGATATGATTCAGAAAGGATTCGTTACCACATCCCATGTTACTTCAGAAAACCAGGCTGCAGATATATTCACCAAGGCATTGTTACGTGGCCCATTTCAGAAGTGTGCTTCCAAGCTGAGCATGATTGACATCTATGCTCCATCTTGAGGGGGAGTGTTGACGCATACTTAGTTATTGTGTCTTTTGTTATTTTATTTCCTTGTTATCCTCTTTATGTAATTTACCCATAGGCTACTCTCCTATATAAGAGAGCCTAGGGCTATGGAATAAACAACTCATTCACGTTTCCCAACAATACCTCTAGTAGTCTTCTGCACAAACAAGGAATGATCAGCATTGGAGCGTTTGTATCCTTGTTTCTCGAAGAGATCTGAGAGCTTCTGAAACCATGCTCTGGGGCTCTGCTTAAGGCCATGTAACTCTCCTATGTAACTGGGGCTCTGGGGCTCTGTACCATGATCTGAGAGCCTTATGTAACTTGCATACCTTGGAACACTCCCCCTCAACAGCAATGCAAATCTCCATATAGGAATGCATTCTTCACGTCCAACTGATGAAGCGGCCAGTCTCGAGCAACTGCAACTGACAACAAGATCCGTAGAGTGGAATGACGTGCCACAGGTGAGAATGTGTCAAGGTAATCCACCCCGTATGTCTGTGTAAAGCCACGTGCAACCAAACGTGCCTTGTACCTGTCAATAGAACCATCTGCATTGTGCTTCACCGTGAACACCCACTTGCAGCTCACTGGGTTCACATCTGGAGGTATAGGAACCAAACTCCAAGTTCCTCTGGACTGGAGTGCCGTCATTTCTTCCTCTATTGCTAGCCGCCATCTACTATCCTGCATAGCATCATGATGATTCCTTGGAATATCGACAGCTGAAAGTGCCACAGCAAAAGACCTGAAATCTCCAGATAGCCTCTCAAAAGATACGGATGCTGATAATGGATATGTAGCACAGCTTCTCTTCGACTTGCGCGGAGCAATGGGAACATCTAAATCAACTGTAGTCTCATCTGGCCCCTGCAACATATCCTGCTCAGAAATGTCATCAGATCCATCAACATAAATATTTTCATACCATAGGCGAGCTAGTAGACGAGTCATGACCATGAGCGGGAGGAGGCCTGCGGGTATAATGAAATGGTAGCGGTGATATAGTTGGTGGTGGCGGTGGTGGTGGTGGTGGTGGTGACGGTGACAGCAGCTGTGGTGGTGGTGCTGGTGATGACATCTGAGGTGGTGGTGTCATATATATGGCATCAGTGGATAGAGGTGGTAGCTGTTTGTCTCCTAATGCTGAAAAATACATAATATCTTCAAAAAATGTAACATCTGCACTAATCATATACCGCCGACGCAGAGGATCAAAACATTTGTACCCCTTTTGAGTTCTGGAGTACCCGACAAAAACACACTTGACAGCCCTAGGAGAGAGCTTGTCAGTACCAGGCGACAACTGATGGACAAAAGCAACTGACCCAAACACACGAGGCGTAAGAGAAAATAAATCCTTGTCGGGATGAATGATGGTAAACGGGATCTGTTCATTTAAGACAGAAGAGGGCATACGATTAATTAGGTAACATGCAGTGAGAACTGCATCACCCCAGTAGGAGTAGGGAACATGACTCTGTATAAGGAGTGATCTCGTGACATCAAGGAGGTGACGGTGTTTCCTTTCAGCAATTCCATTCTGTTGAGATGTATGAGCACACGATGTTTGATGAACAATTCCTTTTGAGGAGTAATAACTGGCAAGAACATTTGTGCACAATTCTAATGCATTATCACTTCTCAGAAATTTCACCGATGTGGAAAAGACATTTTGTATTTCATTCAGAAAATGGATAATTATATTTCCTGCTTCAGATTTATTTTTCATCAGAAACACCCATCTAGAGAAATCATCCACAAATACTATATAGAATCTGTGTCCCTGATGATCAGGTACACGACTCGGACCCCAGACATCAATATGATATAACTCAAACTTGGAGGTACTACTCCGACCTGGACGACTGGGAAAGGACGACCTGTGATGCTTTCCCAACTGACATGCCTCACACTGAATAGGTGTGTGAGGAAGACCATAAGGTAACACTTGACTCAACTTCTGAAGCGGTAAATGACCAAAACGCAGATGCCACAGTAAAGTAGATACTTGTCCAGCAGGAGAGGTTGTGGTTCCAGCAAATGGGGTCTGATTCAGGCGGTAGAGGCCTCCTTGCTCATAGCCACGACCAAGGTTTGAAAAAACGAAAGGCGGAAGGAGGCGGTCTCCTTGTAATCGAGGCGAGGCGTAGCCTCGAGGCGGTCGAGGCGTAAGCCTCAGTTTATATAGAAAAATATGTATAAAACTACAATTATATATATCTCTATGTAATTATATATTTTCTGCCCAATATATAATAATTTACACTACAAGATATGATGAAATAATATAGATAAGAACCCCAAAATAGAAGATAGAACAACATCATATACATTTCTACACATTTTCATCCAATCAAAGAGGAATTCATTGACTATATATATTGTGAAAGAATTAAACAATACATATATGTCTATGAAATATTGTTGTAATTAAAAGTATGACTAAATATACATCGAAGAAATTTATGTTATGTGTCTAACATATAAATATACGATCGTACAAGAAACCATGAATCATACCCATTTCGAGCAAATCTTTGAAATATTGTTGTAATTAAAGTTCGATTAAATATATGTCGAAGAAATTTATGTTGTGTCTAATATATAATATAAGGCAACATGAGAAACCATGAACATTATCCATTTTGTTTTGCTTGATATATTGCAAATCTTGTTAAGTTACAAGTATTGTTTAATTTAATATTCATGAATTCATTCATTAAGAGTGAAATAGTAAGAGTTTGCCAAAATAGTTGGATACATTAATTGTAAATATGAAGTTATGGGCATGGAATAAACATCATATTTAGGCATTCATCTTATATAATCATTATCTTAAATAAACAGATATTGATAAGTTTCTCAAACTACTAAGGAAACCATTAAAATAATAAAAAATATTTCAAAAAAGCAAAAACGCCTCACGAAACGCCTCGACCGCCTCGAGGCGTTCCGCCTCGAAACGTACGCCTCGACCACCTCGAGGCTAGCCTTTTCGAACCATGGCCACGACCAATCACGTTGCCCGTATGGATGTCCTGAAAAATCAAAGAAGATGGATCAAAAATTGCCTGACAATGAAGATCCTTCGTAATCTGACTAATTGACAACAAATTCATTGAAAAATCAGGTGCATGTAGCACATTCTTGAGCTGCATAGAAGATGTCAATCTATCTCCCCCTGACCAGTGATGGGGGAATGTGTGCCATTGGCAATTACTACTGTCCGTCCCGGAGGGATCTGAGTGTATCCTGTAAGTAGACTCTGGTCGCCACATAGGTGATTTATAGCGCCCGAGTCCATAATCCATGGTAATGTATCTGATCTACTACTGTGAAGTGCAAGTATACTACCTGAAGCACTGGTAGACGCAGAGGCAGAAGCAGCAGCATCAGAATGACTGTCTGTAATCGATGCTAGACCGGATGGGGGAATAATTACAATAATGCCCCTCAGACGGGCAACTAGATCATCGAACCGTTGATCCAAAGTAGCAGCAGACGGGGGCTCTATCTGCTCAGCAGCTCGTGCGGATGCAGGAAATCCATGCTTCGAGTAGCATGTGTCTTCATTGTGTCCAACTCGGTGACAGTAAGTACATGTTGGCCTAGTGCGGCCACCTCTTCCACGAGGTCCACGTCCACGGCTCTGGTGATGAAACCCACGACCTCTGTTGGCTGCCATGGCTGAAGAATTCTGACTCGCGGCTGTGGAAGGAACTGTGATCCGACTCAATCTATGAAAAGCTTCCTCCATGGGAGGAATAGTTGAGTCAGCCAAAATCTATGATCGTGTCGCCTCATACTCTGGATCGAGTGCAGCCAGGAACACACCCACCATTGTCGCATTCCTGTACGTCTTCTGCTGTTCTGGCGTGGCAGTAAGTGGCATGAAGCTATAAAGCTTCTCGAACATCCCTCTCAGTGATGTATAAAGAGAATGTAAAATGCGACCATTCTGCTTTATTGTAAATATGTCATGCTGAAGTTGCAGAATCTTCATCTCGTTCTTTGCCTGAGAGTATGTTGCCGCCAGAATATCCCACATATCCTTGGTTGTGGGTTGATGTAGGATGTCATTGGCAATTTCAATAGCCAACGTACCAGATAGCCAAACCTTGGCATATGCATCATCAGCCTCCCAAGAGGCATTGACTCCAGTCTTCTCTGCAGGCTCAGGTTCGGTAAGAATGTGCTTCTTACCTGTAGACTTCATCATACTCATGAACTGCATTGCCCACAGTTCATAGTTTGTACCGTCCATCTTGACAATAGGCGCTGGACCACGAAAGGCATCAATAGATGGGATATCCGCCTTGCTTTCTGACATACTGGAGATGGAAGACTGGAGCGATTGACCGAAGATGAGCTTTGTCTACAATAACATAGATGGGATTAGTTGCATGTGTAGACCTCAAGCAACTATCCCCATGAAGATGTGCGTGCTAAGCCCTACACGCACGCAGGAGTCACGCACAGGCACAGGTGCGCACACAAGAGTCACGCGCAGGATGCACAGGAGATGCGTGCACTGGTGCTACAGCCCGCGCGCAGGGGATAAGTGCATTGGTGCAGGGGCGCACAGGCGATGCACTGGGCCTGCAGCACGGTGCGCAAGAACGCGCAGATGATTGCGCACAGGTTCACGGTGCGCAAAGATGCGCGCAGCACGGTGGAGGCGAGGCGCGCAGGTGCGCAGGCGCGCAAGGAGGAGGCACACACCAACGCACAGCCCGCGTGCGCGCAAGTGCGCAAGGAGAAGGCACACACCAACGCACACACGCGATGGCGCACACCGACTGGAGAGGCGGCGCCGATGGATCAACGCCGAGCTCGGGCGGCGCCGATGTAGCGAGAAGAAGAAGAAGAAGGGGGCCGGCGGGTGTGGTGGGGTTAGGGTTATGGTTTCGAGAACTCCGGTCTAAGACCGTCGCTCTGATACCACGTTGGGAAAAATGAATGGCTTGTTTATTCCATAAGCCCTAGGCTCTCTTATATAGGAGAGTAGCCTATGGGTAAATTACATAAAGCATACAACTAAAAAAAAATAACGAACAGGTACAGATACTAATATATATGCGTCAACAGACAATACATAGGCGTTACAATTGGAGTGTCTAGATGGTGGTGCCACTAGGCAGCGGGTCCGTAATTGCCCCACGGAGAAGCGACGAGTGTCAAAGAAGCTTGTAGGTGGGCAGAGTCAAGGGAATCAAGGGCCTAGAACTTGGGTCTTAATCGTCACTTTGATACCATGTAGGAAAAAGTTGTGGAATGAAATGACACAATTTTATTCATGGAAACTCTAAAATTCTAATGGACTGGGAAATACATAATAGTCCTCAACGAAACACCTAAACATAAAAAGGTTACGAATAGAAAAGGGATTTTTACCAGGCAGACCCTATAATCTTTGTCAATTACCTCCACGACCTTTTAAACAACCTAATTCCACCCTCGACCTTGTAAACTTGCTCCGTCTTACCCCACGAACCCTGCCGTTAAATTTAACTTTACTTGAGTCAATATCTTTGGTTAATCTAACCAAAGGAGCATTCCACGGTAGACCTCTCACACGTCATCATCTCCTACCTCTTTTTCTTCTTCTTTCATTCATCTTCTTCTTCCTCCTCTTTATTTTCTCTCTCTTCACCTTATCTCCATCCATCCACCAAATTATAAAAAAATTAGTTTCACGGATAAACCATGCCTTTCGATTATGAAATTGATTTTTCCAAAATTTTTGAGATGATTTCTTGAATCGATTTATGGAATATTTGAGATTCCTGAACAAATACATAACTGAGTATGCTGGAAGCGGAGGAGCATCTGCTACTCCTCAGCACGTTCCCCCACATGTTCCCCCTCGAGCTCACCCTCCTTAGCACCCACAATACGTCCATCTCCCCCAAGTCCTCGCCTTTCACCTCCAACACCTCCTCCGGGAGTGCCCCGTCCATGACCTCGACCAAGTACGCGCAGAAACTCCACGTCAGCTCCGAGTCGCTATCCGCCGCAAACCGCATCCTCCCACCGTCATCCACTCCGCCGAGACCCACCTGTGCAGTGCACCCCATGACACGATTCCTCGGGAGCTTCTCGGCGTTGAATAGTGGCGGGAGCGAGGCGGCGTAGTCGAGGAGGCGTCGGACGCGATCGATCGGCTGGGGGAGGGAACAAAATTCATCGGAGAGGTGCCGAAGGCGACGACACAGGGTGTCATCATGTGGGAGGTCTAGGGGGGTCTCCTAGGCAAGGGTGGCGAGCACGGGGCAAAGGCGGCGACGGAGGGGTTGGGAGGGGAGGGCGGTGGATGCGATCGAGGCGAGGGAGTGGGCTGGTGCAAAGAGAGCGTTGGGAGAGCGTAGGATTAGGGCTCGGGATGGGGCGCTTCGCGGGGGCCGCAGAGTCCATTTGGGTGGATATAGGGGAGGGTGAACGATGGACGGTGGAGGAAGGAGAGGTTGAGTGTGTGCATATGTTTACGTCCACAGTGGAGGGGAGGCAAGGGAGTGGGTGAGACCGGGAGGAGAGAAGGCGAACTGTACCAGCAAGGACGTTCGCGGAACTGCAATGCTACTATGAGTCAAAAGGTGAATGTATCCAGATAATTGAAGGGGGAGATTTTATGAAAGGTCGTAAAGATGGGAGCTGACGTGAAACCGGTATATCCGACCAAACGAATTCAGATGATGTTAGTGGTGGAGGGGGCGGAAGCAGGGGAGTAAGGGGAGGAGGAGGAGTCGCTGGGGGTGGAGCAAGGGAAGAAGATGCTGGGGGAGGACGCGGAGGAAGGTAAGGAGGCGACTGGGGGTGGAGGCAGAGGAACACGGGGAGGGAGGAGGAAGATGAGGAGAAAGAAGAGGATTTAGAGGAAGATGGCATTTTTGTAAATTTATCAAACAAAGAGGGCAAGTCACACCTCTTTTCCACGGAATCAGGTCAAAGTTAACAGGTGAATTGATGGGAGTTAACCGTATGGTTTGTGGGGTAAGGGTTAGCAAGTTTACGGGGTCGAGGGGGGAATTAGGTTGTTTCAAAGGTTGTGGAGGTAATTAACAAAGATTATAGGGTCTGCTAAATCCCAATAGAAAAATACTACATAAAGAAGGTACATCAATGGTTAATAACTATTGACATCATATATATTGTTATAATAAAAGAAGGAAATTCTACGTTCTTGATCAATCTGGAGATCCAATCCATTTACAGATTTAAGCACACAAACTGCAAGAACAAAATAACCGAGGAGATATCAGGGTTTGTACTTTGCAGCAGAAAAAACAAGCTAGCCTCGTCACCTCGCAAAGAGAGGAATAGCAAATGTATGATAAGAATATGTCGAACAAATGGCTAATTTTCTCAACATTCTTATGTATGATCCTAAAATGAAATTAACCGTTTGAAGTCCTACGTCAATCGACTACCCGACTACTCGGATCACATAGTCTAGGTAAGCGACTATTTAATAAAATAAGCTTATTTTATTCAACCCCCCCCCCCCAACTGCATAGTCAATTTGATCATTCGGAACAATGGTAGCTATTATATCTTCTTCATCGAGAACTCCCCATCAAACCACTCACGATGGTCCCCATTAATCGAGGAGCCCTCACAATAACCTAACTCCTCCATCATTGACAATACTCATGAAATCTCTAGCCAAAGAAAGTCAAAATGACCATGAAATACCAAGCCCCATCAATACCCCACCATCCAAACATCAGCAGGCCCCCACATATACATTCCTCTCCATCATCAGCATCAAATAATCTAGGGAACCGATCTCACTACAGTCATCTCTAATAACCTAAAACTCCCATGACATTTTACAAGAAGCGGAACCTCAATTCTAAGAACTTACTTTATAAGTAAAGTACATCTCTTTAAGCCTCAACACCCCCAAACCTCCCCATCCTGCAAAGTGGAAACCGAGCATTTGTCAACTAGCATCTCACCTCTTCCATCCTTACCAAGTTAGTACAGAAAAACCTTCTAAAATCAGATCATCCACCCTCTTGGACACCCCAATTAGATGCATATGGATGGACAAAAAACAGTGATAGCAAACAGAAGACATAAGAAGAATAAGTCGCACCCCATGGTACAAGTAGCTGATCATCCACGTCCCCTCACAACAACTAAACTCCTCCATCATGTGTCATCTTTGGTGGAAATCATTTAAGGGTGTGGATCTAGGCCTTTTCTGGAGTAAATTGGTGGAATTTGATCAGAACGAGACATGTCTGAACCCCCTCAATAACAATTGGAATTGTTGCAGAACCTCCTTATAGCAAACGAATACATTACGATGCAACCATCAGGTCGAGTTCCTCCAAGTATATCTGCAATTTGTTTCATCGAATTTCTCAAGATGAAGCTCTCCCAAAATGTCTATAGATGGAATGACCTAGGATTTTGGTCCCCAACTCCCCTAGACTAATAATCTACCAATAAAGAGATTAAAATTCCAATAATAAGCTAAGGGAAGTGAAGGAATTGCGATTTCATCTCCCTATTTTCAAGGACAACTCCTGCTGTGAGGATCCCTTAGTTGGTCTGTAAACCAACTTAAGCATAAAATGGAACATGTCTAAACTCCATTTAAGAAAAATTGACAAAATTATGCACTCGCGATGCAAACCCCTCCAACTTGAAAAGGTCGTCAGACCAGCCAAGTAGAACCCCGCCTTGATATGCCAACAAACTCAGCTATCAGCTTCACATGTCTCACCTTTATCTCTTGCAACATAACTACATAAGTACATCTAGAGTATATTGTAACAAATATTGCCTCACCTATGTTTGCTTTTCAAGGTTCCTCGAGCCTCGCATACTCCAAGAGAGCACCTTCATTAAGGAAACACACCAATCCCCAATCCCTCCGCAATGCGATCGCCACCATTTCGACCACATCCACATAGACGGCATCGACACCAACTTCTTCAATTGCAATTACACCTAGGTTTTAAAAGAGCGGAGATAGATGATCCCATACATACAAACTCAACGCAACCACCTCCAGGTCACATTTTCCAAGAATGTAGTCCACTATGCACAGTCTACTACACATTGTCCCAAACGTGTATCTAGGTTAAGACAGTGCACACCTCGTGTATGAGAATAGAAGCCCATTCCTTGAAGGATACACCACTGCTCACCAAGGAGCCCCAACTCAAAATCTTTCAACTAAACTAATGGCGTGGAAGTGGATATGATGTCACACGAAAAGACGCCCATAGTCATAACCAACACAACTTCAGAGTTGTCCCCATAATGAGTACCCCACATGATCATGTGCTAGAGTCTAGTGGATCACAAATACCATTGGAAAAAGCCTTCGCAAGGCCCAAAATCGGACTGCATAGTTAGTTTTTTTGTCGCTAACCATCAGATCACCCCAAAAATGAGACTAAAATGACACGAAATATTCTTTGGTTGAAAAAAAAACTGTTCGCACAAGCGGTTGCCCACCAGAACAAATAGGGAAAATGAGGTGAACTCAATTTTTTTCTCAATTTCTGGCAAGTAGATCCTTTAAGATATCCCTTCAGAAACCCCAACGATTTTTTTTTGATGGGTAAGTAATTGTATTCATGAAAGTGGAAGAATTTACAGACCCAACAAGGGTTTAAATAGTGCCCAGTTAAGCCAAAAATAGGCACCCAAAAACTGTAAGTGCATCAAGAGCACCAAATCAAAAAGCTAACAAAATGGCCAATGTTGGCCCCAAAAATAGAGCCCCTTCATGGAGCAGAACATTTACAAGCTGCCTACTAAAATTTTAACGGCCGAAACGATAGAAGAGCAAATCTGTTCTTGCGAGGTCGAAGGCGAAGATGTCCAACGCGTGTTCCTCTCCTTCCAAATAGTCCACACCGTAGCGTTGAGGGCAACACACCATCGGGAACGGAGTTCCTTGTCTTGCATCAACGAGATCCAGCTCAATATATCACAAAGGAGGGGAGAAGGCGGAGGGGAGAGACCCAAACCATCAACGACCTGGAGCCAAATAGTCGCTGAGTAGCCGCATGCAAAGAAAATATGGTCCCGTGACTCGGCAGCCGCATCACAAAGATAGCATTGACTAGCAGCAGAGATTCCCATCTTCTGGAGACGATCAAGAGTAGGGAGTCTGTTTGTATAAGCACGATAGAGCGCACAAGAAAATTTAGGCGCTGCCAGCTTGCACCATATTAAGTTTGCCCATGGAACAATAGCCTCACGATGCCTAACCACGTCAATGGCTTGGGAGAAAGAGAATCCTTTAGACGAGTTCAGCCAAGTATGCCGAGATCCAGAAGAAGATATAGAGCCCCGGATCACGTCACGCTTACGCAACAAATTTTTCCACAACAACGTGTCTCCCCCTTTTGGATGAGCATCCCAGAAGGAGCACGAATGTAGATATCTCCTACGCATGTAGATAGCCCACAGCGAGTGCTCCGCCGTGAGGATGCGCCACGACCAAGCCACAAAGGTAGCCTCACGCAACAAGTGCAAGGAGCGCAATCCAAGACCTCCCTCAGATTTTGGGAGGCAAACACGACGCCAGCTAATCCAATGGGGCCCTTTACCCCACATAAAATTGGCACACATCTTATCTATGCGAGCCACAACACCCCGGGGAATAAGGCAGTCGTTGGCCCAATAGAGATTAATCCCCGCAACCACAGTGGAGAGGAGCTGGAGGCGCCCCATAAAAGAAAGTGAGGCCGCCGTCCAACCAGCCAACGTTGCCCGAACGCGCTCCTCCAGGAGCAAAGAAGAAGAGCCCCGGCCATAAGACGACGTAAGAGGCAAGTCCAGATAAGTAGTAGGTAGGGCACGCCTGAGCACCCCCAGCCTAAGTGTAGAAACAAAATCCGCCGGAGCGGCCTTGGGCCTAAATAGGATACTCTTTCGGGAATTCATCCTGAGCCCGGAGATATTCCCAAACGCATCAAGAACCCTAGCCACACCAGCAAGGGAAGAGGAAGACGCCTTACAAAAGAACAGGAGGTCATCAGCATAGATCAGATGGGAAGGAGCAGACGATCTTCCTTTCCCTAAAAGCTTGATACAGCCATCAGCAACCGCTTTATCCACCAACAGCGTAAGAGATTCCATGGCAATCACAAAAAGGAGTGGGCTCAAAGGGTCGTCTTGCCTAAGACCACGGGTGCCCTTGAAGAAGCCCTCCGAGCTACCATTAAGGAGGATGGAGAAGGAGACGGTAGCAATGCAGTTCTTGATCCAAGAAACCCAAAGAGGATCAAATCCCATGAGTTCGAGGTTCCGCAGGATGAACGCATGTTCAATAGTGTCAAAGGCCTTGGAAAGGTCCACTTTCAAGCAGGCCTTCAGAAGAGAGGACTTATGCTCAAAATTACGGGTTAGCTCTTGGGCCAATCTGGTGCAATCACCAATGGTCCTGCCTCGAACAAAAGCGGTCTGATTGTAGGAGATAAGGTCAGGCAAAACCAACGCCAATCTAGAAGCAAGAAGCTTGGCAAAGATCTTATAAATGACATTGCACCATGCAATAGGTCTGAAGTCCGCGAGGCCTCTGGCAACATCCGATTTAGGCACAAGGGATAGAAAGGTATGATTAACCTCCCTAACCATTGCACCTCCCTTGTGAAGGAAATGCATAGCAGCGCAGACATCTTGGCCGACAAGACTCCAGTGCCTTTTAAGGAATGCAGCATTAAATCCATCCGGGCCCGGGGCCTTTGCAGAGGGAATGGCCTTCAGAGCCGCAAGAATCTCATCATCCCCAAACAGCCTAATAAGCGAGGCAGCCGCATCGGGGGAAAGGGCCAAACGGGGAGTAGGGGGGTCCAGGCAAGGAGAACGAGGGAGGGCAGGCCCTAATAGGGCCCCGAAGTAGGAGACCGCCTCAGAAGCAACCTCCGCCGCAGAATCCAGGATGCGGCCATTCGTGTCCAGAAGCTGAGGGATTGAGTTCCTCATCCGCCTACAATTGGCGGAGGAGTGAAAGAACTTGGTGTTTTTATCACCAAGGCGGAGCCAGTCGACCCTACTTTTTTGGCGCCAGGCAGATTCAAGGTCGAGGTCCAATCTTTCCATGTGCTCCTTTGCATCAACCTCCAACTGAGCCATGATGGGATCAAGGGGTTCGACCGCCAATACCTCATTGATAGACTTTAAAGCATCAGCCATATCTTTAACCTCGTTAAAGACATTTGCCTCGTTATAGGACCAGTTCTTCAACGCCAATTTGACAGCCTTCAATTTCCTTGCAATTTTATACAACGGGTTCCCCCTTATTGGGGAAGCCCAGGCATCAGCAACCACGTCACAATACCCCGCACGGGTAGCCCAGTAGTCGAAGCATCGAAAAGGCATTCGCCTAGGCGCCTCTTGAGCATAGCGAATAGCAAGAAGAAGGTGGTCGCTGAGTCGGACCGGAATATATGCCAGCTTGGATTGCGGAAGGAGAGAAAGCCATGCCTCATTAACGAGTGCACGGTCCAACCTTGCAGCGATACGAGAGGGGCCAACCGAGGAGTTGGTCCACGACCAAGGATTCCCCGAGGCATGAAGGTCAACAAGATGACAGGCATCTATGCAATCGTTGAAGTCTTCCATGGCACCCCTTCTAGGAGGAAGACCCCCCATCTTCTCAGACGAGTACCTAACAATGTTAAAGTCACCAAGAACCAGCCATGGGGAACCGTCGGGAACGTGAGCTTCCCGAAGGTCCTCCCAAAGGCGCCTACGAAGAGAGGGGCAATTAGCCCCATAAACCACTGTGAGAACAAGCGAGAGGCCTCCCGCATTCTGGCAGTTGAGGGAAATAGCCTGGTCAGAAACAGCAAGTGGAGAGCAAGACCATGCCGTGTCTTTCCACAAAACACATATACGCCCAAGCTCCGTATTGTTGTGAATCAGGCTCCAGCCAGGCGGAAGGAGAGAGGTAAAATTGTCCCAACAACTTGGCCGGATTTTAGTTTCCACAAGGCTGATAATTTCGGCATTAAATTGGCCATTTCTTTTGATCAGCATTTTCAAAAGATCCCTTTGCTTGCGCGGCCTACATAGACCCCGCACATTGCAGGCGATGATTGACATTATTCAATGGGATGTCGGCCTTCGCGGCCAGCGTGCTTGGGGTTGCCCGAACCACCCCTCTTTCTCCTAAGGGGGACCGGAGTCCAGGAGGAGTTGGCCTCAACAGAATTCGGATGCGAAGGCTGGGAAGAGGGGATGGAGACGACACTTGTCCCCATGGGAGAATTTAAATCCAGGTCTCCCAAGGACCTCTGAGCACCTTTCCTGACATTTGTGGTTGGGCGATGCAAGAGCGCCTTTGGCCCAAATGGGAAGGCGCTGAATGGCTTGCCAGAGACTCGCTTTGAGGCCCTTGATGGGGCGTTGTGGTCTAGCATGATAGCTGGTGGCATACCGCTATCTTCCAGCATAAGGGCTGAATGAGAATCAACAGTGGATAGTGGAGAGACCAGTTCCTTCACAGGCAGAGAGGAGGGGAGACGCTCTTTGGGAGCCTCCCTGGAGGGCGAGAGTATACTGAGCAGGCCTTCCAAGGGGGCCGAAGGTGGGCCCTAAGAGCCGGGCTGGGAGAGGACAGTTGGGGAGCGCTCAACGCACTCGGGTGGAGGCTGTTTCGAAGGAATCTCCAGTGGCGGCTCCTTAGGAGGGCCACCAAGAGACTCCGACATTGTCACATCCACAAGGTTCGAATAGTCAGCCGAGAGTTCATCATTATACCGCACAAGATAAGGGGCCACGCTAATGGAGCGGGTGCATCGGGAGGTAGGATTATCAAAAGAGATACAATGCACACACCTGGGAGGACGCCACTCCAACTCCACCTCAATCATGAGCTTTGTATCATTGAAAAACCATAGCGGGACCTCTTGTGGGATGTCCTTACCAGCATGAATTGAAATGCAGCATCTAGCGTAACCCTCCCGCATTCCAGCCGCAGTGGCTGCATCCATGAATAGGGGGGTGCCCAGTAGGCTCGCAATTTTGTTGAGGATAGCCACCGAGTAGTGACCCAAGCTAAGGCCGTGGAACCTAACCCATAGGGGAATTTCAGAGAGGAGATCCCTCTCAAGGCAAAGGCCCGCCTCCCATCTACGAAGAACCATGAGTCTACCTTGAAACAGCCAAGGGCCGCCATCAAGGATACGCTGGCAAGCTTCATCCGAGCTTAACTTCAGGTAGAAGAAGCCGTTGGGCCGTGGAAAGAGCTTGAAGTCACCTACAGGCTTCCACACCTTTTCAATGAAATTTAGTAAGAGCTTCCGATACGGAGATTTACCTAGGACATAGAAGACAATAGTATGTTCCCAGGCATGATCCAGGGCATTGACGTCGTCCTCAGTGGCATAGGCAACCTGTAAGCCGTCGAAAGAAGAAGGGGCGACATATCCCATGCGGCGAGAAGCAGGGACAAAGGGAAGGGGTGTAGAAGCCCCACAGACCTCGCGCCAGGAAGGCTTCGCAGGCGGGCAGCCGAAGGTAGTGGCTGAAGACAGCGGCAGAGGCGGCTGAGGCGGAGGAGGGGCAAGAGGGAAGCCATCCACAGAGCGGGAGAGAGGGGTGGAAGTGGGGGGGTCGGAAAAAGTGGGGAGAGGCCGGGCAACGGAAATCCCGAAAGAGAAAATAGAGCCGGCAGGAGTTGGAGCAACTTGGAGGTAGCTGGAAAGCAAGAGCAGCGGAACTGGCGGCGAGGGGAGGAGGAGAGGAGGAGGAGGAGGAGGAGAAGGGCTGGGGCGCTTGAGGAGTGGAGGCGGCGGCGGCAGGAAGGTCAGGAGCGCCGCCTTGGGGGGTAGGGTTTGGAGGGGGAGGGTCGGGAGGGGGAGGGTCGGGAGCCATTCGGGGAGATATGCGTGGAGGCGGATTTGGTCCCCCAATGATTCAACCCTCTTAAAAAGCGGCAATGATCACTAGCCTTTCAAATGGGGTTGTTGCCGTCCTTACACCCCCGACGGCCGAAGTCCTGCCACAAGAATGTATTGATTTAGTCTGATTTATTAATCAATCATCATAGTTGCAAAAATCAACCGAATAGCCCAACTAGCCATATTAGTAGGCCGATGGGGTACCCAACTAACTATTGACAACTCGTACAATAGTTTAGTTGGTCGACACATTGATCTGATTACTCGACCGACTACGATAAATTTTTTAGGAAAGATAGTTTTTTTTTGTTTTTTTTAAATGTACAATTTTTTTATTGTGGCCAGACCTCTTTGTTCTCAAGCACGACAAGATTAATCGATCAATGTTTTCATTCATTTCCAGTGCCTTCATCCACAAGCCTGAATCAGGCAAAGTCTTATTGCTAAGGTCCCTTCTTTCTAATAAATCAGACTCGTCCTTTAGTCCCATAATTTTTATTTTACATCCATGAACCACATTACAAATTTACTTCTATACCACGTTATTTATACAAATAGACCATAAAGGCCCCTTGCGATTTGTTGTGCATGTAATCGTGGGTGCATTCCTTTATGATATGGCCTCTGGGAAATCGAGATCGTGTTGTCAGTCATGAACCACCATTGAGAAGATGGAGACTATCTTCTACGCACCATTGAGATTCTCAGCGACCCTGGAGAATAAAGGTCTGGAAGCGACGTTACAATACAGTGATTTTTTTTATTTATAATGTTTGCTTTTTTAGATAGTAATCCTTGAGGACGGTCCTTAGAATGTTTGCTTTGAATTCAATTGTTTCTTTTATATTATGATAGTATAGGAAATGAACAAATCTATGCAAATATATAGGAATATATGTATAAAAAATTATTTATAAATTTAAAATAGTTAAAAATACAAATCAACTATAGTCCGACTAAATCATAATAATTATTCGACTGCCAATTAATCCTTATTCATGTTGGTTTTCAATATCTCGTGAAGACACCAGTCGATGGGTACGAGCATGGTTTAAAAAAACGTGCCTCGAGGCGCAAAGGCACTTGAGGCGAAACGGGCCAGTAGGAAATCGCCTTGAGGCGACTACCTCAGACCCCCTGGCTGAGGTGTGCGCCTCAGATGGCTGAGGTGGTCGAGGCGAGGCGCTTGGTGAGGCGTTTTTGGATTTTTTGAAGCATTTTTTTAGGAAAATAATTAATCCTCTTCGTATTTTCATATTTTTATAAAGGTCTAGTTGTTGAGTATATATTTATGCAAAATGAATGCTTAAATTTGACCTCTTTCATATTCATATTTATCATTAACATGTCCAATTATTTCAGTGAACTCTCACTATTACACCCTTAAACATATAAGAAAATGCGTGCGAATTCGAATACCCATATAAGAAAAAATTTTGGGACGGGTATGGTGGCACAGGGGGAACATCATATCGTTCTTCATTTGGTTCAATAGAACATACGATAATCGTATGATTCATATCAACTTGGATATCTTTAATGAAATTATAGCCAATCCTTTTTGATAAAAATCTTTTAGTGATAGTTATAGCCAATGATTTCCTTTTGATTGGGTAGAAATTTGGTAGAAAGGCTTATGGCATTGACATATCCTTTTTTCCGTGTTCTTATCGTCATAATATCATCATATATTACATTGTTATATATTATATGTCATCAATAAATATATTTATTATTTTTTATATGCCATATATATTATATATCATCAATAAATATATTTATTATACTTTTTCTAACAATTTTCCTATACAAACTGAGGCTTACGCCTTGACCGCCTCGAGGCTACGCCTCGCCTCGCCTCTAGGGAAAACGCCTCGTTCCGCCTTTCATTTTTTCAAACCTTGGGTGCGAGTGGATCGGACAATATGACCTCGGTTGTTGCAAATAATAAACTTAAACAAGCATAGTATTACGTAGCACTTTGACACTTTCAATCACAAGATAATCAATCAAACAGAGCACATGAATTTAACATGGAAACACTCCCGGGTAAAAACCATGACCTGAGTCTCCTGACTCAAGCTTTCAACCTGACCTACACAGGTCTTCCACCAACTTGAATTGATTACGCGGGATACCCAATATTATTACAACTTGGGTTGATTACACGAACAACTCAACCGTATACAGGAAATAATCCTAACCACGGTTCGAAAAAACTAGCCTCGAGGCGGTCGAGGCGTACACCTCGAGGCGAGGCGGTCCAATTTAGCCTCGAGGCGTGCGCCTCGGTCCAGCCCAGTGAGGCGCGCGCCTCAGGTAGCCGAGGCGTAGCCTCGAGGCGTTCCGCCTCGAGGCGGTCGAGGCGTTTGCCGAGGCATTTTGACTTTTTGAAGCAATTTTTTTATGATTTTAATGGTTTAATTGTTAGTTTGAGAAGCTTATAAATATCTATTTGTTTAGGATAATGCTTATACAAGATAAATGCCTAAATCTGATGTTTCTTTCGTGTCCATAACTTCATATTTACTATTAGTTGTGTCTAACTATTTCAGCAAACTCTTACTATTTCACTCTTAATGAATGAATCCATAAATATCAAATCCAACAATGCTCGTAAAATTAACGAGCTTTGCAATATATCAAGCAAAACGAAATGGATATGATTCATGATTTCTCATAATGCCATATATTATACATTAGACAAATAACATAAATTTCTTCGACTATATTTAATCGTACTTTTAATAAGAACAATATTTCAAATATTTGCTAGATATAGATACGATTCACAGTTTCTCATGCGGCTATATATTATATGGTAGACACATAACATAAATTTCTTCAACGTATATTTAATCGTACTTTTAATTACAACAATATTTCAAAGATAGATATGCATTGTTTAATGCTTTCACAACATTCAAATACAATGAATTCCTTTTTGATTGGATGAAAATGTATAGAAAGGGATATGATGTTGTTATATCTTCTATTTTAGGGTTCTTATCTATATTATTTCATCATATCTTATAGTATTAAGTATTATATGTTGGGCAGATGACATATAATTTCATTGACATATATATATATATAATTATATTTTTTGCATATTTTCTCTATAAACTGAGGCTTACGCCTCGACCGCCTCGAGGCTACGCCTCGCCTCGATTCCGATGGAAACGCCTCGTTCCGCCTTTCGTTTTTTCAAACCTTGATCCTAACAGCTTCAATATCAAAGATAAATATGTAATGAATAACATGAGACAAAACTAAAACAATCTTACAGAGCGATGAGTGTGCTCGTAAGAATTAAATGCAGAGCTTTATAGCTGTTGGAATGAAGAACACAACAGAAAATATCTCTTCGATCTTTCTCTCAAAGTACAGAGTGGAAAGTAGAGAGTAGAGAGCTTGTTGCTCTTAACGTATGCTGTAGAATGAGGTATGTGATCCTATTTATAGGACTTAGGGTCCCATAAATGTTGGCTTTGAAATGTAAACGTTATGAACAAATCAGGAAAGAAATCGGTTCAAAAATCTTCCTCAAATGGAATATGATCGATCATGATACAAAGATAATCGATCAGAGTCAAATGATCGATCATGGGGATTTAGGTGATCGATCAGAATCAAGAGATGATCGATCAGAATCAAGAGATGATTGATCATGGATCAAAATTGATCGATCAGATTTATAACCATTGTAATTCAAATAATGATTGATCATAAAAAAAGAGTGAACGACTAGAGGTGATCAATTATGTGTAAATGATTGATCGACCAACTTGACTCTTTGACATGAAAGTCGAAGTTAAACAGTTGAATGCAATATGCAAGATTTGAGGTCTTTTACATTCTAATACAATTACAAAATGCATTACTCAATAAAAGAAAAGACTTTGACATCTTCTTGAGCTTGAGATCCTTACTTGAGCTTGAGTCGGAGTTTCATATCCTTGAACTCCTTTGACCTTCTTAGCATCTTCTTCACATAAACTTGAGCTCCTTAACTTGAGCTTCTTCCTGGTCCACTAGCTTTCATGCTCTTGACCAAGCTACAAGATTTGCAGACAATTTTGTTATCATCAAAATATGCATGCTCATGTACTAATAATTTCCCTACTCATGCATGCATTCGCAATTCAATAACCCTACCACCTGAATACCGAATACTGACTTTTACACGTGTGTCAATCAATACCATAAATAGATTAGAAAAACATATAGGACCGCATCGAAAAATATAGGTTTTAATGTCCAATAGATTTCTTGGGACCAAGTAAGAAAAATGATTCATTAAAAAAACTTTTTCCCAATACACAACATATAGCTAATCAAGCATGAGATAGTAGAAGGGCATGCACCAGCATCAATGGCATGTTCTTATTATTAAATCCACATGCATTGCTTTTGTGATTTCAAGTATAATAAATATCTCGCATGCATAGTTTAACAAGAAAAGTTGAGAGCTTTGGATGTTGATCGATGTGAGCATCCTCCCTCTCTTTGAGGAGTTGAGTCTCCGTAAAAGAATGAACCTTCGATTATGTACTCGTTGCACTGAGTTTCTGAAAGTGTTTATCAAATCATAAGCTACTTAGCAATGGGATCAACTCCATGAGGAGAGAACGAATTTTATCCATTGATCAGGAAAACAAAGGAGATATCTACACATTTCCCATATTAAGGATGACTTCTTGTTGTTAGTGCCTTCTTCCTTAATAGAGGGGTAAGAGAGAGATAGAGAGAGAGAGCATTATATAACATTATTTCTCCCTCAAGTAATGAGGGAATGAAAGTAAACATCGAGGACCCTCCTTATAATCTTATAAATTTATATATTTTTATTGTACTAAAAGTTTGAATTATATTATGTGTTTTGAATTTGGGGTCAATTTAGGACTCTTACATAACTACATAAAATATTATGAAAATATAGATGTGAATATAAAGCTACAAGACGGAAGCCTATCTTACCTTTTGCTAACTAGAATCCAAATCAAATTTCATCTCCTTATATTGGCCACTCATTGACTTTGTTGCTAAAGTTTCAGTCAAGAAGTCTCGTCCCACCCCTTTTGTTGCTTCACTTATAATAGATAGAAACGGGGGTCATTTTCTTTCTGTGTACATAATACATCACCCCTTCTATTTCTTTCCACTCTCATTCCCAACTCCCAAGGCAGACTTCTAGTTTCATGAACCTTTTTCCCTACAGAGCCAAAGTGAGAGGGAGTGATCCAAGCTTTAGATATATACTATAATAGTCGATTAAAGAATGTAATATCCGGATCCGCACAAACCCGAATCCGGTCCGATTTGGGTTCGATTAACCCAATAAAGTTGTTGGTCAATGATAAACAACCTAATTCAATCAATTGATCGTGAATCAAAAGTCCTTTAGGCAAAATCGATCAAAAATCGGTCGCATCGTTATGCGTGCCGCGAAAAGCTGCGATGCAAATTCAGAAACCACGAAATAAACCAAGACCATTTAAAAATCCGATTCGATGAAATAGGATCAACGGAATCGACCGTTCGTCAATCGGAGGTCGTTTGATATTTTAAAACCGCAAAATTTAGTCATAAACCAAAACCGTATCTCGTAAATTTCGGGGATCCATCTTCGACCGAAGTATATGAATATTATACTCATTTTGATCGTCATTTAGAGACGGTCAAAATGAGCTATTGTACACCAAAATCCGACACTTGAGTCGAGGTGCGAATGCGGAGGAATTTAGTATTCCATGTAAGAAAGAGATAAAAGAGTTTTAATATATATATATATATAATTTTTTTCTGGAATCCAACAGCCAACAGTTGGCTCGCTACTGTCCTCCACTTGTAATTAATTAAAGCCTACTCCTTCTTTATAAATACCACCCCTTCCCCTTTTATTCCTTTCACATTGTTTTCCTCTCTTTCTCCCCTTCTCTTTTCTCCTTTCCAACGAAAGGCACTCAACCATCTTTTCTCGTTTTATGCCTAATTACTCTCCAAAGCAACAGAAATTTCTGCTTTATCGGCAGCCATATCTGCTACAAGGCAGCCGTGTTGCTCCATTAAGATCTGTAGCTACTGTTGCTGCACATCGACATGCATCAGTTGTTGTTGCTACCTCCTTCAACTGCAGTTGCAGTCTCTTCGAGCAGCCTTTGCCTCCAGCAACTCAAAGGAGTTGCGGCTCCTTCCAATCAACAGATGTGCTGCCCAAGCAACAGAACTGCTACACCATTTGAAGTTTGAGCGGCTGAAAATCCTCAATTTCATCCAATTGCATGCATGTTTGACCCTTCAAACTTAGAGGATCAAAAAGGTAAAATCTTCTCCTCCTCTTGCTGTAATCCATGTCTTTGTACACCCTAAATCTCTCTTGCTGTCATGCATGAAGTATTCCACATTTCCTTGCCCTTTATTGATTCTCTTTTCATAAGTAATATTTTGTGGGAAAATTGGAAGGAATTGTTGACTAAATTTCTGCTGGAGCATGATAATAATACTAAAATTTAGGAAGGTTTCCTTATTTTTAAATGCCATAGGAATTGATGCATATGCCATGTTAACTCTCCAGTACGTCTGATTTCACTTGGCCTGTGGATTACTGTGTGCATTAATCTAAGTTCCAAGTTTTAGCAAAATCCATGGCTTTGTCAAACAACCCAGATATCATATGGAAAATGAGCAGACAACCCCTTGCTCCTTATTTGATATTTGTATCAAATGAATCACTTTGTTGCCAAATAAATTATCTTCTTCCTGGTAAATTAAAATGAAATTTTTGCCTTCTAAATAAAAATCTGTTCGTATTAAATTATGTTGTACATCAACTCCATCCAACACACAAGCCACCTGATATGCAGTGGCCTAGACCGCAAAATACTCTGCACGGAGAATGCAAATCGAGACACCTACAATATGTGAATCACAGCCACATTCATGCATACTAATCTAAAAGTATTATAGTAACTCTGACAACTTTATTGTTGAGCATACAAAATAAATTACCGAGAAATTACAACTAATCACGAGAAAAATAATTTAGAAGATTGTATTCTGAATATGAAGAAATTGAATTGTCAAAGCCAGTCTAGAAACACCAGAGATTTTTTTTAAAACATCCTGAACAGTGATCAAGAACGATGCAAGATCAGTAAGAATCAAATCCATCCCCATGAAAGGTCAAGTCTAGAAGTGCCTGCACTATAATGACCTCTACCAATGCATTTCCATGCATTAAGCATCAGGGCAGAAGGAACAAACGAGCATGAACTTAATCCTTAAATGGATATTAAGTATATGTATTGGTTTCAAATATATTAGCTTCCATTACCAGTCAAAAACAATATAATCTTGTCTTTATAGTTATAAAAAAACCTGTTAATTGAGAATATGAATTTAAGTGGCAGAAAGGAATCAATTCTTATTTTGATAATATGTACACACGATTAAGATTTCTAATGATAACTGTAACCACAATAGGGATGAGGGTACTGTATGTTCCTTTTCATCTTGGATTAATTTTGACAATATATCATGAGTTAGATGTATTCTTGTGTTAATATTGTTAAAATATAAGCTCCAACCTAATTCTGTAGCAAAAAAATATTATTTATTGTGTTTATAAATGTACGGTAATCAAATATTTAAAATGGATCCTTTGATTCATTAGTTACACCGTTGTATTTAAATTTTATTCAAATAACCTGTACTTTTTACTTACGAGTATTTGATACCCATCTCCATCTATGTTTCTATCAAGAAAACAGAGCATCCCCATGGTTATGAATCAATATATTATATATATTCAATAGATAAGGCTTGTTTATTAATATACAATGAAGCATCTGATTTATGATCTAAATAAGTTCCTCCTCTATCTAAGTTATAAAATAGAGTAGTTCAATAGGAGATTCATATCTCTATTCCAACTTTTGGATTAATTATAATACTTCTACAGATATATATATATATATATCTGTTCAAAATCCTACTAAAATTAAAGTGTGCAAGGAAATGGTATCTATATTATAGACTTTAAGATGGTGAATAATGAGTAATATCGTCTAAATGTGAAAAGAGATTAGTAGAGGTCTGACATTTTGTGACTTATATTCCCTAATTACAAAGGTCACTTTAGAATTATCGCTTGTATATTAAGCTAATTGATCACTAGGAATAAAACAAACCCTAGTAATAATAATTTCAGTTCTGATCCTTTAAACAAAAACCTAAATTATAAAGCTTGATTTCCTAAGCTAAATTGAGCCTATTACTTCTTTCTAAATTGACCATTTCTCCCATATGTCTGGAGTTAGGATGACGCCATTTTGTCTTTACTTTCAAACTATATGACTTGGATCAAGAATTCAGCTAATAGATCATCTCGTTAATGTATACTTTCAGCATATTAATAGATGTTGATACAAGCATATGATTGGAATCATTGACGACAAATAAGAGTGCCGGTCATGGTGACCCTTACACTTGATTGTGCGAGGGCGCGGTGACCCTCAACTGGGCGGAGAAAAGGAAGTCCAGTTAGGGCAGCGGCCGCTTGGTGCGCGGGTCTAGGATCCCAGTCTTTTCTCATTTTTTTTTTCGCGAGCGCTCGCAGTTTTTTACGCCTCTCTGGGATCCATGGGTTTTCTTTTAAAGACCAGTTCCGTTGACCTTGGTTTAGGTTGGAGGGCCCTTGGTTTTAGTTTTTCGAGCTCGTTAGCCCGTACCGGTCGGGCCTGTTTTTCTTTTGGAGTGACTCTTCCGGGGAGTCTCTCCCATCCGTCTCAGTGGCGTAGTTTTGGAGTAGACCTATCCCTCTACTGGACCGCACTTCCACTTAGAGGGCGAGATGGAAGAGCCTTGTAGGATACCTCATCGCTTGAGTTTTGTTTACTTTTAGCCAGCAGACTTGGCGATGCTACATCCGAATCATCTAGGTATACATTTGAATCCTCTATGGCTACATATGAATCAGTTACAGTTGAATTTGGAAGAGTTACATTTGAGATTGGATTGAGTCACAAATGAGTTTGGCTAAAGTTGAGATGAATTGCAGTTGAGTTGGTTACATGGGAGCTTGGTTACGGTTAAGTTGGTTGTAGTTGAGCGTAGTTTCCATTGAGCTAGTTACCGTTCCGTCAGTAATTCCTGATGAAGAGAAAAGACCAGTTCATGAAAACCATCCTTATCAAACTACGAGTTACTATCCACTAGGCTTGAGAAATTCAACACGAAAAGAATCAAAACACCTGACTCATCATCAGCATTTAATAAAGACAATGATTATATCAGAGACTCATCATTCACATTCCCAAGACCCATCAGACATATATTATAATTAATAAAAAGACAATGACCTAAATATGGATCATATAGTATTTATATAAAAATGATTAATATGGTAATTAATGTAGGATGAGTAGAATGGGGTTTTACATACCAAACAACTTGGAAACTTGTTTTATTGCAAGTAGTTCTAAATTTTAATTGTCAAGCCCAATTTACTTGCTTTCTTTTGGAGTCCCTAAAATTCATGTTATTTCTAATTAGTTAGATTTACTCAACATTTGTTGATGTTCTTTTCTCCATATTGCATGGATTGCAGGAAAACGCCTGCATCGTGGTATTGGGATAGTTGAACATCAACTGCCGCAGTTACAATTGTCAGATACGCATGCTATAGTTTGTTCAAGATATTATATGCTTTTATTTCTCTTCTGATAAAATTGGGATACATGTATATAATACAAATTCTATTGTTACATGTTAACTGTTATGGAAATTTATGCAATATAATTGTGACATATTGTAGTTCTGTGGTTTATTGGTTAATTTGTGAATGCCATTCATAAATGCGAAAAATTTTCCCTAATTTTTAGTACTTTAATGTGATCTTTAGCGAACATAATACTACAGGTGATATGTAAATGGGTATTCCAGATCCGCGGGAGCGGGCCCCACAGAGAAGTTTTTATAAAAGAAAAGGTGAGGCCCGTGAGGGTCAATGAAGAGGGGCTTTTCCATACTACATTTCCGAAGAGGAGAATCTTGGACATTTAATTACACATGAGAACAACTAATTCCCGAGATGGTGACATGTTAGTAGCGAGTGAAGATTGGTTGCCATTCACCTTAGATGGGCTCAAGTCAGGAGATCCGGGTGAGAGAGGAACTTGTGCTAGTGTAAGCACGATGAGTATTCATCAACGTTTTAGCATTATAGTAAACTCATGTCAACTATATAGATGACTTGGGCCCTCCCGCCAAAACAAGTCTTTTTTTTTGAAATCCTGAAATAAGGGGAGACACTCGTTGGTGTTCGCCCCATCTTTTATTCACAAAGCGAGAACAGAAAGAAAAAAATAAAGAAAGTACGGCCGACGGAGCGACCAATTACAACACCCACTCCTCCATCAAACACTTGCCATGTATCTCCACATTTTCCTTATAAAAGCGCTGCCTCGAGAAAACAAGTCTTATAACTACTCGATACTCTCAATTCTAACTCATTGTCGATCTTTGGACACGGCATCTTGAACCTAAGATGTTAAACATACATGTATCCCGTAGAAGATTATGCGCTCTTATTACATTACCTCCATTACAAGACCTTACGTAGAACGAAGAAGTGGGACTCACATCCCTCTTCCAAGACCCCCACAGGATCAAACTAATCCTAGCTTCTAAACTATATAATACCAAGCACTAACAATGGCTTGTGCTTGCTCATGCCTCAAACTTATCACGCGCACAATTCATGAATCACTTTCCTACATGACCAGCTCTGCGGTTACTCATCTCTCTTTCCATCCCCGGCTTCTCCTGAGATTAGATCGGCTTCTAAAGGCTTATTTTTTGTAGAATCTTGGCCCATTCCTCTCCCAGCTTTCGATCTTCGAGTGATTGCAGAGTGATTTTCAGCCTTCAGATTGAACACAATCGACTATCAATTGAATGATTTTCGAAACAAAAAGCAAACCAAACAAGGGATCGGGCATACTTACTAGTAGAGGTGGTTGATTGTTAATCCGAGAAAAGTCAACTTAAAGATGAAGTTGTAACATCCGATTCCGACTCGAATTTGACCCGATTAAGAGTTAGAAAGTTCATTTAATATTCAATTAATATTGAATAACTACAGTTTGATCTGTAGATCGCGGATCGATCTCGTTCAGACGCAATCGACCAAAAGTCGATCGCATTGTAAAGTGTGCCACCAGAAAAGCCGTAATTTGAAACCGTAACAATAATCCGAGACCATCAGAAATTTCATCTCGACGAAATAAAACCAACAAAATTGACCGTTCGTTGATCGAAGGCCGTTTGATAATTTAAAGTCAAAACCTGATCAAAAATCGAGACCGTATCTCGTTAATTTCTGTATCCATCTTGGAACAGAAAGTATGAAATTTATTTGATCATCATGAATAGACGATCAAAACGAAACATTGATCATCTGAATCGGAGATTTAGTGTGCAAATGCGGACTAGTTTGATATTTCAAATAAAAGAGAGGAATGGTTTTAAAAAATTATAAAAAAAATATTTCTGTTGTAACAGCTCTTCTCTCCATTTGGCATTGCCTCTTCCCACTTGTCAACAAAAGAGCTCAGCCCACTTGGCTTCCTTTTCTTCATTCACATGTCATCAACCAAGCACCCTCTCCATGGTTATATAAACACCAAACCCCTTCTTTTCTCTCAAATTTCTCAAACAAAGTAGCCAAAACCTCTTCTCTCCTCTGCTGGAGCTGATGTCCAGTAGCTCTGGAGCAACCCCAGCCCCTCCTCCTTGCTCCCTACAGTTGGAGGAGCCTCTAAAAACAGCTGGGAGCTGATGCTTCCCTCCAATAAGCCAATTGTTGCTGGAGCCTCCCATGCAACCCCAGCCCCTCCTCCTTGCTCCCTACAGCTGTTGGAGCCTCTAAAAACAGCTGGGAGTTGATGCTTCCCTCCAATAAGCCAATTGTTACTGGAGCCTCCCATGCAACCCTCTTGCTGCCATTCTGCTGCAAGATAGCTGCTGTCCAACAGCTATTCTTGCTGTTGTGAGCTCATTTCCTCTAAAAATTTGAAGATCTACAAGGTACAATCTCAGCCTCCTCTTGTTGTCATATGTGCTTTTGTATACATTGATTAAATAACAAGATTTAGCTCTAAATACATGTCCTAAAGGATGAAAATTGAGGGGTTTTGTATGTATCATCTCACAAATTTCAGATCTGGATATTAGCTCTAGAATTCATGTTCTAAAGGATAAAAACTGAAGGCTTTCGCATGTATTATCTCACAAATTTCAGATCTGGATATCAGCTCTAGAATCCATGATCTAAAGGATAAAATTTGGGGGCGTTTGCATGTTTTATCACATAAATTTCAGATCTGGATATTAGCTCCAGAATCCATGTTCTAAAGGATAAAAATTGAGGGTTTTGCAAGTATTATCTCACAAAATTTACATGTTCTAAAGAATAAAAAGTGGGATTTTTTGCAAGTATAATCTCACAAATTTCAGATCTGGATATTAACTCCAGAATCCATGTTCTAAAGGATGAAAATTTGGTGGTTTTGCATGTATTATCTTACAAAATTCAGATCTGGATATTTGCTCCAGTATCCATGTTCTAAAAGATAAAAATTGGGGCTTTTTGCATGTATCATCTCACAAATTTCAGATCTGGATATTAGCTCTAGAATTCATGTTCTAAAGGATGAAATTGAGGGGTTTTGCATGTATTTATTTCACAGTATATAAGTTCATTAGCTCTAAAATCCATGATTTAACAATTTAAAATTTAGGAATTTCCGTGTAAATTAAACCCCAGTTCCATATATATTCATTAGCTCTAAAATCCATGTTTTAACAACTTCAATAAGGGGGTTTTAGTGTAAATTAAATTCCGGTTTCAGATCTGTTCATTAGCTCTAAAATCCATGTTTTAACAACTTAAAATTTGGGGATTTTAGTGTAAATTAAACTTCAGTTTCAGATTTGTTCATTAGCTCTAAAATCCATATTTTAGCAACTTAAAATTTGGATGTTTTAGTGTAAATTAAACCCCAGTTTCAGATCTGTTCATTAGCTCTGAAATCCATGTTTAACAACTTAAAATTTGGGTGTTAGTGTAAATTTAACCCAAATTTCAGATCTGTTCAAGAGCTCCAGAATCCGTGTTTTTTTAAATTTAAAATTTGGAGATTTTAGTATAAATTGAAACCAAGTTTCAGATCTGTTGACTGGATGGGGAGACCCGACGAGGGTGGCTGGGAGGTCGTCCGCAGGAAAAGGGAGGGACGTTGCAAGGAGGAGAACGGCAAGCCCCGGTTCTTCCCCAACCCATTCGGAAGGGGATGCTTCCGTTTCGGCTCCCTTTCTCACTGGTCTCGGCAGTGCCGGCAGCCCGTTCGTTGCTTCCGATGCCGCGGTTTCTCGCACAGAAGCTATGTCTGCCCGATGAATCGGTCATGTTCGCATGAATCGCGAAGGAGGGGCTCGTGTGTGCTGGTCGGAGAAGGCGGTGGCTCGGAGGAGGCCCTGTTCCGAGGAACCTCTGATGTGGGGCTGGTTTCGGCAGGGTTATTCAAAGGTGATATACTGAAGCTGTCACCATAGCGCGTAATGGCGAGGGGTCTTGAAGAGGAGGAGGCCGTGGAATTGCTGTGATGGTCTAAGGAGGGATGGATGATGCTGAGATGGATAAATCCAAGGGTTGAAGATGGTCTGGTCCATCCAAAACCCTCGAATCGGGTATGTGTCAGAGGTGTTCCATTTGCTATGCGAGGTCTGCCACATATGAGGCGACTGATGGGAGGCGTCGTGGATGTAATCAAGGTCGAGTCGTCGGGATGTAGACCTGGTGAACTGATGGACCCTATTCTCAAGGTGAAGAACCTTGTATCTGAAGCGTTGGGTTGGAGGAGGTTCAATGTCGCTGGGAGAAGCTCACTCCTGAAGATGGCGAGGGTCGACCAAGTGCTTCGTCACAGCTCGGTAGAGAACCGCAGGCCCCCCAGCAACGAAGAGGTTTCCATCAGGCCTCGCTGGAGATCCGCCGCGAAGTCGTACTCAGGCGATCCGCTTCAGGGCCTTCAATGTCGAGGGATCTTTCAGCTTCCCATGTGTGGGGCCTCGTACCGTTATACGAACTCATGCTGCTGCGGATGGAGACGGGTGTTCCAATGATGTGGTCATTCCTGGTGCGGGTGTCGTCACTCCAGCTGATGTGGACCTAGGTGCGAGCGCCATCATTGGTGGGCCTAATCCGCTGCCCTCTGCGGATTCTCTACCGGAGCGACTTTCGGGGCTTGAAGGTGGACCCGAGAAGCTGGGCACTTCGAGGGTCCGGGATAGAAACTAGGTCGGTATTCATTAGGACGGGATTGAAGACGTTGAGCTGAGAACGCCTTTGCCCCTTGGGGCATCATGCCCGACTCTATTTGGGGAAGCTTTGGAAGAGATCAGAGATAAAACTGGCTCACGGAGAGGATGGGGGAAGAACCTTTCGGGGACCGGAGCGGTTTGCTCCTCTGTAGTGAGGCACCTAGTTTGGTGATGGGGAAGGTTTTAGCTTGGAAGGAGCGACCAAAACTGTAGCTCTAGCCAGGGTGGATGCCCTGAAGGAAAAAGTGGACCGTCCGGGTTCGGTTGGTGAAGGGGGCTCGCCTCAGGCCGCTACCCATTCCGACGGACGCAAAAGTTCGAAGGGGTGTGGTGATCTCAGAGGGCTTCGAACCAGGGCTGATGGAGATGCCAGATTCGGTGCTTGTTACTTCAGAAAGGCCTCGCACAGGAGGAAACTGAGGAGAGCGGTCTTGCTGGAAGAGGCAGACCGTGTGAAGAGAGATCAATTACAGGTCTTTGCTAGCGTTGGATTGCTAGGAATATCAGAACCGTTTCGGTATTTTTCATAGGGTGGTTGCCGAACGCCTCGGTATGATTCCACCAAAGATGTCAAAGCAGGTGTTATGTCTATGAAGATTCTTTCTTGGAATGTCAGAGGGTTAGGACGGCCTGAAAAGCGGTTGGGGGTAAAAAACCATATAATGGATGCGGGAGCTAACATCTTTCTACTCCAAATGACAAATTTTGTCGCTGGCTCCTATGCGGTGGCAAGAGATCTGGATGAAGGTGGTCGGTTTACACTAGCTGAACGGGAGGCGCAAGGCGCGTCGGGAGGGATGTCGGGCTGGAGGAAGGATCTTTTTGATCTTCTGGATGTTTTGAATTCTCAGTCCTGCTTATCTACCTTGCTCCGAAGACAGTCAGATGGCTGGACATTCATGTCACGAATGTGTATGGGCCAAACAATGATGAAAGGGGTACCCTAGCTGCCGAACTTGAACTGTTAAGCAACTCCGTGGAGACTGCCATCTGGTTGGTTGGTGGTGACCTCAATGTCACTCTTTTTCAAGATGATCGACCTCAGAAGCGTGGGGGGCTTCTCTATTGTTGATGTCGTTGGCTGCGCTTTCACGTGACGGAATGCGAGGTCGAGATCACGGCTGGGCAGATTTCTGGTCTCTCCTGAGTCCTGAGTGCACGGAGAGATTCCCTCTTTCGCGGGCTTGGGCCCTTCCGCGTGTTTTTTCTAACCATACATCGATTCTTTGGTCGTCTGGTGAGGAGGGTCGTAACAGGTACTTCTTTCAATTTGAGCCGAAGCTGGCTTCTGGAGCCGGGTTTTCGCGAGATGGTGGCTGGGCATTGGAGTGGGGTAGCAACTGAGGGCTCGATGGTCTCGAAGCTGGCGGACAGGCTTATGTTTTTGAGGTCTTTCCTTTCTTCCTTAGGGAAGGAGGTCAGGGCAAGGCGAAAATCTAAGAGGATGGACGCCCAACAAGAGGTGGCCAGACTGGACGGTTTGGAGGATGAGAGAGGTCTTTCTGAGTCAGAAATCAAGGCTCGGCAGGACATCATGGAGGAGTTGATGTTGGAAGGCAGGAAAGAAGAGATAGAGTGGAGACAAATATCCATGCAAAAGTGGCTTAAGGAGGGGGACACCAATAAAAGATTTTTTCATTCTATGGCCTCGGGGAGGCGGAGAAGAAACTACATCCATGACATAGAGGTTGAGGGCGTACGAGTTTCAGGAGTGGCAGCAATTGGGAGTGCTCTGAGAGGTCATTTTGTGGAAGCTACTCGAAGAAGAAGAGGGAGCGGATGGGGTTGGCTGGGGACCGAGGTTGAATCCTTGTCGGATGTTCAGGCGGAGGGCCTGCTAGCTCCGTTCATGGGAGAGGAGCTGAAGAGGGCGGTGTGGAGTTTGAACGCAGATGGATCTCCTGGCCCGGATGGCTTCCCGGAGCTGTTCTACCGTGAGTTCTGGGACTTACTAAAGGGGACGTGAGGGAGGTTCTGAATGAATTTAGGGAAGGGAAACTTTGGCTTAGAGAAGATCAATCGCTCGCTTATTTTCATGCTGCCCAAGAAAGATACCCCTGTGAGGGTGGAAGATTATAGGCCTATTGCTTTTTCAAATGCAATTTACCTTATTATTGCAAAGGTTCTGGCTAATAGAATGAAGTGGGTAATAGACTTCGTGGTGCTCCAGGGACAGTCTGCCTTCCTCCCTGAAAGGCAGATGGCGGATGATCTGGCGATGGAGTCTGAGATTTATCTCGAATGGAAACGGAAGAAGGTGAAAGGGGTCCTATGGAAAATCGACTACCCCAAGGCTTATGATTGTGTACAATGGAAGTTTCTTTGGCAGTCCTTGACGAGGAGAGGATTCCCAGATATGTGAGTGGACTGGATGAAGAGATATGTCACCACCTTGTCCTACTCGATCCTGGTGAATGGCAAACCAGAGGGAGGTTTCTTTCAGCCACAGCGGGGAGTGAGGCAGGGTTGTCCGCTTGCTCCTATGTTATTCGTTCTGGTGGCGGATGCTTTGGGAGTACTTTTCAGGTAGGCAATCGAGGCGGGCTGGTGTGAGGAATTTCGCATGGATGACATCTCCATCCCTCTGTTACGGTATGCAGACGATACGGTCCTCTTTTTAGGTGGCATGGAAGCTCAGAACTCTAATGCAGCTCAACTGGTGGATATCTTTGGGCAACTTTCTGGTTTACAGGTTAACAGGATTAAGTCAACGATTATTACCTTTGGAATGGACGAGACGGAGCGCTTCAACATTGCGACCATATGTGATTGCGCCTTGGGGGAGCTTCCCATCCCTTACTTGGGACTTCCCCTGGTGGCAGGGAAACTTAGGAATGCAGATTGGCAGAGGTGGTGCAGCGGATAGAGCAGAGACTGGCAGGATGGAAAGCGATCACTTTATCTAGGAGGGGACAATTGGTCCTCCTGAAGCACGTCCTCTCGGCTATTCCTATCTTCTTCTATACTACTAGAATTTTGCTTGTTGGAGTTAGAAAGAAAATTGAGTCCTTGATGAAGCGATTCTTCTGGTCCGATGGGAAGCAGCTTGGCCATGAGATGCATCTGGTTAAGTGGAAAGAAATCACGAGGGAGCGCAAGGAAGGCAGTCTTGGCGTTAGGGATATTGAGTGTATGAACAGGACGCTCACCGCCAAATGGGTCATCCGCGTTTGGGGTCCCTCTACGTCGCTAGCAGCTAGACTGTTGAGGAGGATCTATGGTGTGGGAGGGGACCTTGTGACGAGAAGAGTTCGCTTTGAGTCTCCTCTTTGTGCCAGTATTCGTGAGGTCTTACCCCTGCTGTCTCACAAGCTATGCCTCAAGGTGGGGGATGGCCAACTTTTCAGATTTTGGCGTGATGACTGGAGTGGCGAAGTTACGCTGGAAATTAGGTTCTCGCGTCTGTTTTCCTTGGCGGAGATGAAGGATGCAACGATTTCGCGGGTGGCGGAAGGGGAACGTGGTCACCGACATTTCTAGCAGATCTCTCCGATCAGCGATTGGATGATTTCATAAGGATGCAATCAGATCCCCCCTTCCTCAGGGAGTTTTCGGGGGACAGGGACCATTTTAAGTGGACGGGCAACAAATTCTCAGTGAAGAAAGTATACAAGGAGCTGATATCGAGAGAGGAGGAGCATGACAGAGAGCTGTGCCAGGACGTAAAAGTTATATGGGTGGCGAAGATCCCAAATAGAGTTAAGGTTTTCCTGTGGTGTTTAAGAAGGAACCGCCTATGTGATAAAGCGTGGAGGGGGGACATTGGGCCTGCTAGATACGTAGTGCGACAAATGCGGGGAGGCGGATGAGGACTCGGACCATTTGTTTTTCAAATGCCCGACCTAGGCAAGAGTATGGAGATAGGCAACACCAACATGGGTGGCGAGTACGGGCAACTCGGATTTTTGGAGATCAATTAGATTGGTCGGTTGCAACTCTACTAATGACTGCTCGAAGTCGTTTGCTGTGCTCTGGGCTATTTGGGCCGGAAGAAATGATGTGATCTTCAACAACAAGAGGTTTTATGTTGAGAATATTTTGTCACACTGTAATGCGCTTTACAATTTCTGTATCTCACGGTAATGTACTCTAAATCTCTTTTAATGAAATATTTTCGGCGGTGACCCCCGCAACGGGGGATCACCCTACTTATTCTCAAAAAAAAGTTTCAAATATGTTCAATAGCTCCATGATACATGTTTTAACAATTTAAAATTTGGGGGGTTTAATGTAAATTTAACCCAAATTTCAAATATGTTCCAAAAGCTCCAGAATCCGTGTTTTAAAAACTTAAAATTTGAGGGTTTTAATATAAATTAGACCCAAATTGCATATATATATATCTAATTGCTCAAAATCCATGTTTTAAGAACTAAAAAATTGAGGTTTTTGTGTGAATTAAATCCGAAATTCAGATCAGTCCTTGGTTACAGATTTCACGATGTTAAGATGGAAATTTGAGTGAAATTCTAAGTGTTTTACAAAACTAACAATCTTCATTAATGGTCGTTAGTATAATCTACTACATGAATACGACTTATCACAATTGATGAGTGGACCGTTCAATTAGACATGTAAAGCCAATCATATAGGATGTGGAGGTATGAATATATAATCATTGAACCTAGGCGGTTTATAAGAATCAATGATGCTTGATAATTGTGCAGGTCTTGGTGACCTTTACACCTGACCGTGCGAGGGTGCGATGGCCCTCAGCTGGGTGGAGGATAGGAAGCCTAGTTAGGGCAGCGGTCGCCAAGTGTGCGGGTCTGGGATCCCAGTCCTTTTTACGATTTTTACGCACTGTTGTAAAAGTCGGCCGACTAGACCGACTAGTCGGTCCTAATAGTCGAGTCGGGGGGGTATAGCCAACTCGACTAGGCCTAGTCGGCCATTAGTCGGTCAACCCGACTAATCGGGCAGTCAGGCTAGTCGGCCGACTACTCGGCTGACTTTTACATAGACATTTTTTTTATTTTTTATTTTTAAAATTTTTCAAAAGCAAACCTATTTTATTATGCCTAATGTTATATTTAAAATCAATTACTTCATTTATTTCATTATAATAGTATAGAAAGTGTACAAATCTTCTTTCAAAAGAAAGAAAATGTACAAATATATGCAAATATATAAGAATATATGTATGAAAAATGATTTATATATTTAAAATAAATAAAAAATTCAAAACCGACTGATGATCGACTAAATCCGATTAGTCGCCTAACTGCCGATTAATCCTTAGTCAGTGAGCCCACCGACCGAGTACCGACTACCGATTTCTGCAACCTTATTTTTACGCGAGCTTGCAGTGTTTTTATGCTTCGTTGGCATCCATATTTTTGACCAGTTCTGCTGACACTTTGTTCTTAGGGTGCTTAGGCTGGGGGACCCTCGATTTTGATTTTTTCTTTACGAGCTCATTTGCCCGTACCGGTTGGGCCGGTTTTTGGAGTGACTCTTCCGGAGAGTCTCTCATCCGTCTCAGGGGCATAGTTTTGGAGTATGCCTAGCCCTCTACTGGAACGCGCTTCCACTTAGAGGACAAGACGGAAGAGTCTCTTAGGAGATATCCACACTGCTTGAGTTTTGGTTACTGTTCCGCCAATAGGTCTTGGTAGATGAAAAAATTGTTGTCAGCTGGAATTGAGGTTGGTTACATTTGAGTTGGCTACAGTTGAGTTTGGTTATAGCCAAGATTCAGGAAAGCGGTATGCGTATGCGTTCGGACAGGTCAGTGAATAGCGCTTAAGCGGTATACGGGGGCATATGCGGGTATATGTGGTTATACGCGGTTTCCTATTTTTTATTTAAAAATAAATAAATATATACAAAAAGTGACTACAACAGAATTAAATTTATGTATAATTGTGGTCCAACAGAAGATCTAAGAAAAATAGCTTTCATAAAAAGTTCAAAACAATCTCTATCAATCAAATATCAATACTTCAATAGAATGGTTAGCACACAAAGTAATTGACAACAATCAACAAAATAGAAAAGTTAGCACATAAAATACCTCTATTGTTGAATATAATGTCATTTATCTCTGTCATTGTATTTATAATTGATCCCCCATCGAAAGTACCAAACTTTACATATAATAATATATTGCATTCATAATAACTATTAGTTGACTAAATTAGTTTGCTAAATTATTGGTACATTATTCTTTTTCTTCTTCGCGTGTTTACTCCTATCTTGCAGTACAACTACTTTTACGATGGATTTAAATGGTCATGGAATGCTTGGTTAGCATACATGCAAAAGCAAGGAAAAACGTGGCACAAATAACACAATAAAAATGTGACAAAATAAAAAAAATGTGTATGCGGTCGCACAGGCCGCATATACGGTTGCACAGCCCGCATATGCGGCCCGCATAAGCGCACAAGGCGTATAATGGAGGCTTCATGAAAGCGGTGCGTTGAAGGCACCGCATACGCATATGCGGCCGCAGAGGCCGCTTTCGTGAACATTGGTTATAGCTGAGTTCGTTACAGTTGAGCTTGGTACAGAAATCATTAAACATCGTCAATCATCAATCATTGACATTTAATCAGATCTTAGAACTGCTACTATAGATGTCAAGAGAAGTTGGTGGGCGTGTTGGGAACTTAGTTAGGATGCATTATACTCCACTGCATGGCTACGGAGGTACCCCAACCCTAAGGTATTTTTCACGCCTTAGAGTCATAGTGTGAGGTCACACTCAGACCAAGACCATACTAAAGTTGAGAAATTAGATAGAAATAAAGATCAGATCAGAGACTCATCATCCTCAATACTACGATCCATCAATATGATCTCTAAGTGATAAAAAGATAATACCCTACATATGGGTCATTAAGTTATATATAAAAATGTTATATATAGAAAGTTATGAGGTGATGGGTGATCAGGGGAATTACATACATATCAGCTTGAAAACCCACTTTTATGCAAGTAGCTTGTTAAATTTAACTTTCAATACCTATCTACTTGATTTCTTTTGAAACCACTGAATCAAGGCCCTAAATGTCGGTTTCGGTCACCATTTCGGTATCGATCAAAACAGAATTTCGATGGAATTTCGGTGGAATTTCGACCGGAAATTCGGTCATTTCAGTCATTTTTTGTACTAGGACCCCCATATTTCGGTCATTTCGGTTGAATTTCGATTTCGACTGGATATCGATATTCGACAGAAATTCGACCGAATTTCGCTGAAATTTGAGTCCATGCACTGAATTACCCGTTAATTTTACTATGATGGATTGTATTCAACAATTATTGACATTTCTCTTGTCCCTTACATACATGGCAAGCAAGGCACCTGCATCACAGTAGATTGACAGCTAGTCGATGAGCTTCTACAGTTTTGTTATGGTACATATGTTTTAGTTTTTGTTCAAGATAATGTAATATTTTTCCTTCTCTTCTGTCACATTTTTGAGATGTATGTATACAATGTAATTTCCTTTTTGTACATGTAAATTATATGGAAATTAATGCAAACGTAAATTTAGTGACACGCTATTATTTCTATGGTTGATTTACATTGTGAATGTCATTTCGAAACGTGGAAAAAATCTCTCATTTTCTGTAACTTAATGCAATCAATTACAAATGAAATATTATGAATGTTGTGTAAACGGGTAACCTAGATACGTGGGCGGGAGTCCACAGAAGTGAAATTAAAAGAATTAAGACCGACTGGCATTCTCTTCCTTGACACGCAAACCGATGCGAGTTAGTTGTTAGGAAGATGTGTGGCGATTATTACAACTTGCTTCTCTATCAAATGGCAAAGATAGTGCCAACATGAGGTCTAAAACCTAGTACATCGCATAAAACGATGTAAAATTGATCATACCTATATTTGATTTTAAAACTGATGATTTTTTCAAAGCATTTATTTGATCCAAAATATTTATCTCTTGATTTTCTTGATTTTAAAATATATATAGAGTCATGTACCTCCTTTAAGAGTCTCCTCCATTCACCATCCCAAAGAGTAACCAAGACGATCACATGGGTAGGTTATATATGGCTATTACCAGGACCATGTAATAAAGCTTCGTTGTTGATTATTATCCTCGCTCTTGTATTCCTTTCTTCTCCTTGCACCTTTTTCGTGTGCTCTACTCCGAACCATTCTTCAACTTTAGCATCATTCAGAACCTCATATATTAACATTGTCGAGCCATCAACCATAACTGTGTACTATACATGTAGGGTTGATGACGTAGGAGCGAACTTAACTGAGACAATGGGAAGAGCATGCAAAGCAACCTCAAGGTGGGCGGAAGGCGATCTTAGTGTTATTCAACTACAAGATATGCTCAACGTTCTACTAACAAATTCGGTGGTGAGAATCTGAGAGTAGGACATGATGTGTAAGCTTGATGTATATACGATTCTCATCACTACTTACAATATGCGAACTAGTTGGATGAGAGGGCCTTCAAGCTTCTGGAAGTGTGTATGTGCGATGTTGCAAGCAATAGTGCCACGGGCTTTGCCCATTTTTTTCTTTTGAGGAGGGTAATGATGATAAGTCTTTTCGCTTTGGGTTTCGTTGATTTGGAATTCAGGGCCTTAAAAAAAGATTTCACGGACTCGTTACACTTAAGACTGATAAAGCAGTGATCGCAAATTGCTAGTCTACCTCAAATACGGAGATGAATACATAGTAGCCGCCCCTCAGGGCAAACCTTGCGGATAGCATGTTATTAAAATGATGGAGGAGTCAGCGTGTGTGAGGATGGTTCGAGTAAGGAACGAGATCACAAGGTATGAAGCCCGGAGATGTATGAAGAGTTGACCACAGACTGCATTCTAATTTGGAAAGTATGTGTCCCTCTGAAGGTAAAGATCTTCATGTGGTTGTTTTGAAGAAAGAGATTGATGACAATGTGTTCATGGTGTGGTTTATTCTGAATTTGGAGATCGCCTACCTTGTCTGTAGGGGGGAGGACATTGATCATATGGGACAGGTTGCTGATGATTCTTCAAGTCATGAAAAGTTCTGGAAAAGTCTTTTTCAGAAAGGAGAGGGGTGTGAACTCGAGATGTGCCACACACTAAATGAAATTAATTAAAACAGGTTAGATACATGGACCAAGCCTCACATAAGGCCATGAAGTGGACTAACATGTTCTCCACATAACAATGTTCTCGCAAAAAACACCATTATGAGAAAGCTAAATCACCCATAAAATAACAAAAGGCCTCGGTCATCTTGCACGAAAATGTAAGCCATGTAAATAAAGCTCCAGAATTCATCCATACTTGCACGTCACAACCAAAGTAAATCATCTCGGGTCCACAGCTCCATGACAACGGGCAAAGAAAGAAAAGATGATCCTCATCTTCCCGGTTGTGCCCGCATCTTGAGCATAAAGCATCAATTGAACGGGACCATCTAGCTCGTAGAGGCTAAGTGGTCAACCAGCCTAGCTTCATCAACCAAAGGAAAATCTTCACAAGAGCAGGCAACAAAGAACACAAGATTAGCCTATAAAAGTCAACGACAGTGCCAACATTCTACATCGAACTTGTGGTAAGGAACTTATACGCAATCTTTCCAGAAAATCTCCTAATCTGTCCATCTCCAGCCATGCCTACCAGAAGTAGGACCATTCAAATCACCCAGTTCATCCATCAGATTTAGAAGGTCTTGCGCGCGTTGATCCAAGTCCAGAAATAAATATGGAGCACCACACACCATTGTCCCAAGCCTCAACTACGAGGGCATCATGATCACGTGCAAGAGCAAATAATCTTGGATATCAATCTACCAGCAACCCTTCACATGTCCAGTCATCTTTCCAAAAACGAAAGAAGGTTCCATCCCCCAAAACAGGCCTCATCATCGGTCTCACAATAGGCAGAACCTCAAAGATTGCCACAAAAGAATCGAGGGCTTCGAGGTCTTGCCCAAATCCGCCATCAAATTCATATTCACCCAATAAATCCCATGCAACATCATACCAGCATATCCCCCGGGGTCCCTAAATCTGAATAATCTATTTTACCAATAGGGCATGGTTCAACTCCTTATATATTTTAATGCCAAGTCTGCCACAGCATTTGGGCATAGTGACATTGTCCCAAGCAACCTATGCGAAGAAATGCAATTCCTGGGTTGCACCTGCCTAGAAAAATAGTCATATGAGCCTCCCTAAATATTGCCGCACGCCTACAGAGACCAGCCTAAGAGATAAAAAGAAAATGGGGATGGCCACCAACTTCCAACCAGCCAGTTGTTGCTCCAATTTATCAATCAAAGGAAGCCATTGGAGTCTCGTAGGCCTCTTATATGTTAGGGGGAGGCCAAAGTATTGTATCAGGAGACTACTTTGAGGAGTATCAAGAATATTTTCGCAAGTGGTAACCTCCTCTTCGGAAGGACTGAAAGGGGACAAAGGACAACTTATGTTGATTGCTAGGCCCGAGACCGCACTAAAAAAATCCATGATAGCTGGTATGTCGCGTACATCACGAGCTCCCCCTCAATGAAAAACACTATCTCCTAAGCATATAGCAACATGGAAATGGAAATGTCATAATGAATATAACTAGACTCCTGCGAAAACGGATCTCCATGCAAAATTGTCCAAGGTGTCCACAATAATGACAAAGAAGAGCCATGCAAGAGGGCAACCTTGGTGAATCCCCACCCTTGAGGCCGGAAAAAACACCTTTGGGCTTGCCATTCACCAAAGGAGGTGGTCACTATGCATTAATTCATCCAAGTGATCCAAATGTCCAAGTGATCCAAATGTCCAGAAAACCTCTCTTGCGCGAGGTGGACCAAATAAATTTCCAATCAATAATGCAATAGGCCTTAGTAAAGTCGGTATTCAAAATTAGTCCCCATCTCCTCAATATGCAGCCATCTCGTTTGCTAAAACTAAATTGTCCATCATGGATCTAAGCAATTGAGAATGATATCTTGGAGTACCTGATAGAGGCAGTTATCAAGGACCTTCACCAAAATAAGGTATATAGCCCATTAGAGAGTGCAATGAGACGAAAGTCCGTGCACAAGAAATGTAGTAGCCTTTATAATCAAGAGGTACTATATTGAAAACAATGTTGTAAAAGTTGGCCCACTAGGCCGACTAGTTGGTCCGGCTAGTCGAGTCAGTAGGATGGCCTAACTGCTGACCAATTGGTCAATAGTCAGTCAACCGACTACTCGACCCAATTAGTCGACCGACTGGGCTGACTAGTCAGCCGATTTTGCATTTTTTTGTATTTTTTGTTTTTTTAAAAGCATACTTATTCTAATATGCTTAATATCTTATTTAAATTTAATTGCATTTTTATTTCATTATGATAGTAGAAAATGTACAAATCATTGTAAATATATAAGAATATACGTATAAATAATAGTTTATATATAAACAATTTAAAAATCTAAAACCTAAAGACCGACTAAATCTGATTAGTTATCCGACTGTCGATTAATCCTTAGTTAATGACCCGGTCGACCTAGTACTGAATGCCAACTTCTGCAACCTTGATTGATAATGTATTGGCCTATGCATAAGAGTTGTTAGACTCATGGATACATTGTTTTTAAATATTATTTTACCATTAACAAATGTCGATGAGCACCAACATAAGGTCTTCACCCTTTTTTTCTTTTCAAAAAAATATTTCTATAAAGCATCACCTAGCATGATATTTTCACCAAAAGACTTCCAAAGAAGTGGATTTCATTTCCCAAGTTGGACATAATCAATGGATATGCTCCAACTTAAGGTCATATATAGTAATCTCAAACTATGAGAGTGGGTTATAAGTAGTGAGGACTACTACTAGACAACTTGGGCTTAGTCATTTTGGATTGTGGTCAGAGGAGTCTAGATGAGCACACGTTCAGCAAGTTTTATGGGCTAGTTATCCTACATAAAGACTCGGGTTTAGGCCGAATAACATTACAAAATGATATCATAGCAAATTCCCTTTAATAGTAGAGGTGGAGCCACCACTACCAAAGAGATAAGAGGAAATGGGCTACCCAAAAACGTGTACCACCACTATGGAATAGGTCATAGGTCATATCGTAACAAAGATGTTGCATATATAAAAAGGAAGATTAAAACACCCCAAATATAGTTCCGCACCTACTAATCTCAAAGTATGAGAGTGGATTTCAAATAGTGCAGACTACTACTAGTCAATTTGGGCTTTTAAGCAGTTTGGGTTGTGGTCAAGGGATTCAATTGGGTCGATGCCCAACAAGTTGTATGGGCTAGTTATCCCTGATTACGGATCAGGTCTATACACAGGACATTACACAAGGAGAGAGTTAGTATTAACATATTATCTCGGCACAATATTTTCTTTTTTTACTTGAGGGTTTCATGAAATCTTCCACTCAATGTTGAGGGATATAACTGCATGAACCACACATGCACCCTCAAATGCTTATGTGATAGGTGGACCAAGCTGCAATATCTGTGCAATATGTTATACAGTTGAAGCCACGTATTCAATCTGCATAATTGAATATTTGGTTGCATATACCACATGTTCATTGTGCATTCTTGATAGTACTAATATATAACTTAGACTTTAATATGTTATTAATATAAAAAACATATATTTTTACAAATAGATTTTAGGAATTATATGAAGTAGAAAATGCAAATATAAAAACCATGTTTACAATATTTTGTTATCAAAAATTTATATTAAATAGGCAAACTTACCATATTTTTTACTATCAAAATTTTGAAAATCCAACTATTTATGAGGAGAAAAGGCAATACTTATAATTAGTTACCCCATTGGTTTAATATAAAAATTGCAAAAACACACAAACCCGCATAATTGTTGTGTGATGACCTATCCACATTGTTGTAAAAGTCGACCAACTAGGCTGACTAGTTGGTCCGACTAGTCGAGTCGAGGGGTGGTCGACTCGACTAGGCTTAACCGGCCATTAGTCGGTCAACCCGACTATACGGGTCGACTACTCAGTCAACTTTTATGTAGAGTTTTTTATATTTTTTTTATTTTTTTGTTTTTTTAAAATAAACTTATTCTAATATGTTTAACCATATATTTAAAGTCAATTACGTCTATTGTTTCATTGTGATAGTATAAAAAATGTACAAATCTATGTAAATATATACGAATATATGTATAAAATGATTTATATATTTAAAATAATTAGAAAAATTCAAAACCGACTAATGACCGACTAAATCTAATTAGTCGACCGACTGTCGATGAATTCTTAGTCAGAGACCCCGCCAACCGAATACCGACTACCAATTTCTACAACCTTGCCAATCAAAATGAAAATGTTGCTTTAACTAAACCCTAGAAACCATATCTTCAAATACCAACTGTATGTGGCTACTACGTAAGAAATAAGTCACTACCTCATCATTCCCACATCAGCAAAATGCAAAACAAAGCTCATAGATGGAAGTAACATCCAAGGACATCGGCATCATCACAAAGCAAGAAATGAGTATTCCACTATCACCCTCTTTCCAGGATTCTAGCTTTACATCTCGTGAGCAAGTCGTTTTAAAATTGATAAAATAGAAAATCATCAAAACTTAATCTATAAAACTAGCAAAGATACAAGTTTTCAATCATATTAAGTAAATTCCCTTTTTTCTCTAATCTCTCCTGAGCAGTCAGCCTTTTGTGCCTGGAAACAAGGTTTGAAATATCGATGAAGATATCGTATCGATCAGCTTGAAAGGAGATATATCGAGATATATCGACGATATCGACAGAAATCTCAGAAATGACGCAAAAAGGTGATTCTTGCAAATTAAGATCGTTCTAGTTCTTAAAATAATAAATAACATACAAATACACACTTATATGCAAGAATGATGTGTATTTAGCATACCAATACACATTATATCGCACCTATCGTTGATGTCAATGATGGGTGTTGATAGATGATTATTGCGAGATATTAGACAGGAAAAGATGAAAGTCAAATAATAATAATTTAATTACATCAAGGATGTATATTAACCATGTTAGCTTTACATCACATCGCACATTATACAACAACAAAGCCTTTTCCCACAATTTAGGGTTGCCTACATGAATTTTTTGCCTCCATTCAGATCTATTTTGGGTCATTCTCGGGCTAAAATCCAAATAACTAAGATCTCCTCCGATAGTCTCATTCCAATGCATCTTCGGCCTTCCCCGCCCTCTCTTAATCGGCTCAACATCCCAAATCTCGCATCTTCTAACCGGTGCATCAACTGACCTCCTTTGCAAATGGCCAAACAATCTTAAGTGATTTTCTCTCATATTATCCTCTATCAGAGCTACACCGACTTCCCTTTTGATCGCATCATTCCGAATCCGATCTTTTCATGTATGACCATACATCTACCTAACATTTTCATTTCCACTCATGTCATTCTCTGCACATGTCTATGGTTCACATGCTAACATTTGGATCCATAGAGCATAATAGGTCTTACAACTGCTTTATAATACTTTTCTTGACTTCTAAAAGGATTTTCTTATCACAAAGAACAATAGAGGCTCATCCCCACTTTAGCCAACCTACATTTATTATATAAGTAACATCTCCATCAATTTCCCCATCCTGTTGAAAAATAGATCCCAAGTATATAAAAGAATCTTTCTTCTGAATGTTATCAATCTTCAACACGAGCCTTTCATTGTTGCTTCCATCAAATATGCATATCATATATTCAGTCTCAGCCCTACTTATACTAAATCCTTTAGAGTCCAAGGCATGTTACAAAACTTCCAGCTTCTCATTTACTCCATCTCTTCTCTTATCAATCAACATAATATCATCGCCTCATTGGCGAACAACATACACCAAGGTAACTCCTCATGGATGCGACTAGTCAACTCATCCATAATCAAAATAAAAAGGAATGGAGTCAAAGCTGAACCTAGATGCAGACAAATGTTGATGTTAAAATAGTCAGTCTTCCCAGGTTGGATCCTTACACAAGATGAAGCCCATCATACATATCCTTTATAAGGTTAATGTATAAGATACGTACTTGTCTCTTCACCAAAACTCCTCACAAATTCTCCCACGAGACTAAATCATAAGCCATCTCCAATTCAATAAAAATCATATAGAGGTTTTCCTTTTTAGCTCTATAAATCTCCATTGTTCTCAACAAGTGGATAGCTTCAATAGTTGAGCGACCTGGCATGAATCTAAATCGGTTTTCAGTTACTTTGGAAACTTGCCTCAACCTTCTTTCGATCACACATTCCCAAATTTTCATGCTATGACTCACCAGTTTGATACATATATAATTCGAAAATTTTAAATGTCTCCTTTATTTTTACAGAGAGGCACAACAATGCTTCACCTCCATTATTCAGGCATTTTCTTGCTTCGTCAAATAAAAAAAAGTACCAAATCTTCTCCCACTATAAGTAGGGTCGGCTACATGGATTCTTGCTCAAATCCATGTTGACAGATTCAAATATTTTTTACGATGGTCGTTGACTACCTAACGCAACCCCTGCAAGAATGGGATTTGAACCCTGGTCTTTTGTATGGTAGACACACTGTACTGCCATCATGGAATTAAAAACACGCCTCGAGGCGTTCGAGGCGTACGCCTCGAGGCGAGGCGCTCCATTTTGGTTCTGAGGCGTAGGCCTCGGCTTTTTCTGGTGAGGCGGTCGCCTCGTTGACGAAAAATGCCCTGAGGCGCTTTCGCCTTGAGGCGATGCGAGGCATTAGCCGAGGCGATTGAAATTTTAAGTGGGTCACGTGCATCGCACGTGACCCGCTTTATTAGGTTTCTTCTGCCCGAAGGCTCGAGGACCCCTTTCGCCCGACCTGGTTCTCTGTTGTCTCTGGAAAACCCAAAAAAAGCCTTGAAAACCCCTTTCGCCCGACCTGGTTCCATGGTTCAAAAAAACGCGCCTCGAGGCGCACGAGGCGTACGCCTCGAGGCGAGGCGGCCTAAAACCGCCCCAGAACGGCCGCCTCAGGGGGGCTCTGAGAGGCGAACGCCTCAGTTGGTCGAGGCGGTCGAGGCGGTCGAGGCGGAGGCGAGGCGGTCCCTGAGGCGTTTTTTTATTTTCAAAATATTTGTTATGTTAATCATTTATCCTATTAGTAATTTCATATGTTTATAAAAGTCTAGTTGTTTAGGATATAAATATACAAGATGAATGCTTAAATTTGGCCACTTTCATGTTCATATTTACCATTAAACATGTCCAATTATGTCAAAAACTCTTAATTTAAGGCAACATACAAATCCGCAAATCCGCAAATATCATTTAAAGCATTACTTGTAAACTTAATTTAAGGAGTTGTTACACAATAAGCTATGCAATATACTGAGAAGGACAAACAAGATAGAATTCAAGGGGAGGGCATGTACATTCTCATACAAACAAATCCATATATCTTAATTTAAGGAGACCCCCGTCTTGTTGGGGTATGTTATGGCAGGAGGGGTGCATACACTAGTTCTTCAACTTGGGTTAGAGAGTTAGAATTCTGATGAATACTAACATATGCATTCTCATACATTTGTATATCTTTCTATTTTGGGGTTCTTATCTTTATTATTTCATCATATCTTGTAGTGTAAATTATTATATATTGGGCAGAGAACATATAATTACATAAAGAGACATATAATTGTAGTTTTATACATATTTTTCTATATATAACTAAGGCTTACGCCTCGACCGCCTCGAGGCTACGCCTCGCCTCGATTCCAAGGAGACCGCCTCGTTCCGCCTTTCGTTTTTTCAAACCTTGCCTGGTTCTTGAGGTTGGCGAGTGCTAAATCGACCGGCGACACCTCTGGTGTTGGGTTCTCGAAGCTTGCAAGCTTCCACAGCTGTCTTCACCTCCTCCCTCGCCATCGCTGCCTCCCTCAGTCCCTCTGCGATTCTTGCGCCGCCGCCTCCATTCGTAGGTATGATTTTTCAGGGTTTGATCATGTCGATGGGTTTATAAAATGTCAATGACAATTTCTCAATGCTGATCGCATTCGCAATCTCGACGTTGCTATAACTTATAACTGTCTATATCATTAGTTTCGATGCAAAACAAGTGTTTTTTAGTTACTGCTTACAGTCGAATTTTCAGTGTTCCTCAAAAGTTCGTCTGTTTGTAAAAATACTAACATGGTTCATGAATTGATCCTAGCAAGTTCTTGTTTCCATGCCTAAGTGGATTACCAACTATGAATATGCTTGAGTCCAAGTTCTGTGGCAAAATGCCTCGTTCATTCTGATAATGATCACTGCGTTATTTAAATCCTAGCATGGTTGAACTGAACTCGTGGTTGTTGCAGTTAATCAATTATCTGACATCTCCCAATTATAAATGGCAGGCCATGCTCCTCAGCTTAATTTTAGGCAATCTTGGGATTTAATTTTAGGCAATTTTTCTTCCAATTTTAGGCAATTTTAGGATTTAATTGGCTGCAATGACATGCTTACAAGTAGTATGTCACACACACCCTAATTTTTAAAATCTTGAACGCTTCTTGATACAAGCTAATCATATTATTTTATAGTATAATCAAAACCTGCCCGGTTAACATTCTATAGTATAATCAAATCCTGAACTAGAAATAGGATTTGAATTTTAGAAGTTGGAACAAATTGTGTTTTGTACTCTCTATTTTGTCTTGTGTTTAATTCTAACATTTGGTACATTGCAAGTCTATGGGTTTAAGACAACGATGGATTGCATTAGAATTCCTTTACTTGCTTTATGCTTCTAGATATGTGTTATTGTATTGCTCTCTTGAGATTTATGTACTAGATTATGTTAGATTGGTAAATTTTGGGGGGAAAACTGAGGCTTACGCCTCGACCGCCTCGAGGCTACGCCTCGCCTCGATTCTGGTGGAACCACCTCGTTCCGCCTTTCGTTTGCCTCAACCTTCTTTCGATCACACATTCCCAAATTTTCATGCTATGACTCACCAATTTGATACATATATAATTCAAAAATTTTGAATGTCTCCTTTATTTTTATAAAGAGGCACAACAATGCTTCACCTCCATTATTCAGGCATTTTCTTGCTTCGTCAAAAAAAAGTACCAAACCTTCTCCCACTATAAGTAGGGTCGGCTACATGGATTCTTGTTCAAATCCATGTTGACAGATTCAACTATTTTTTACGATGGTCGTTCACTACCTAACGCAACCCCTGCAAGAATGGGATTTGAACCCTGGTCTTTTGTATGGTAGACACACTGTACTACCACTAGACCATTAAGTGGTTTCTTCTTGCGTCGTCAAATAATATTGAATAAATTTGTGAGCCAAGTCAAACCACATTCACCTAGAACTCTCCAAACTTCTATAGGAATGACATCATGTCCTACACCTTTCCCAAGTTTCACAACATTTAAACCATCATCTACTTCCTTTGTATCCATCAATAGCTTACACGATTCATGTAGCATTCACTACCAGCGAGATCTCCCAAAGTAATCTCTTTATTCGCTTCCCTTATGAAAAGCTTATGGAAATGTTGCTTCCATCTAGTCTCTATATCCATTTGAGTAACAAGCACATATCCTTCCTCATCCTTGATGTATTTCACTTGAGAAAGATCTTTGGTCTTTCTTTCTCTTGCATTGGCCAATCTGAATATATCCTTCTCGTCCTCCTTTGAGCCAAGTTTTTTTATAAAACTTCATAAGCTTTCGACTTAGCTTCATTTACAGCCTTTTCTTGCTTCCTTCTTCGCTATTTTCTAGTTTGCGGCAGTTTCCTTGGTTCTATCCTTATACATAGTTTTAAAGCAAGCTCTTTTAATTTTAAGCTTCTCTTGCACCCTTTCACTCCACCACCAGGCCTACTTTTGTCCTATAACACCCTTAGACTCGCCTGACATTTCTTTGGCTACCCTTCGAATACAAGATGTTATCGCCTCCCACATCTCATTTACACTCTCGTTACAATCCCAAGAAGTCTTCTAAAATCTTCTCCTTAAAGCTTGATTGCTTCAATCAAAGATTCAAATATTTAGTTCAAATCATCTTGGAAGCCATCCTCTACTTTTTTAACCCTTTATTTGCGATCGCTTTTAACATCAAAATCTTCTCCCGTTGGTCACCAACAATTGGTGCATCTTTTGAGTATGAGTCCAGACCTTCTATATCTCATATATATATATATATATCAAAAAATACATTTAAAACATGGGACAACAGTAGCAACTTCGAAAGTCGTCGAATCATTCGAATCATTAAAACTGTCGCAAGACTATATACCTGTTAATCGGGATAATCTAGATTATTGTTTATTGGACTTGGATGCAATCCAAATCCTCAAAACCTGGCTATGATACCAATTGAATGAAGTAAATAAAAAATTAATTACTATGCATAATGGAAACGCGGAATATTTAGCAAACATTTTTGCCAAAACAATCTCAGTTCATCGTATGAACTAGAAAATGTAGCACAACGATTTGTGCATTCAGAAATTATAAATTCTAAGGAAACATTTTCCAAAATAATTTCTGATAATGAGTATAATGAACAAATCAGGGTTACCTCTTGAAGCGTAAGTCTCTAAGAGCCTGTTCGGTTGGGGGGTTACCCCCCAATTTGGGCGGGTTACCCCTCCAACCCCACAATCCTAACCTACTAGTGGGGCCCACTCCCTTCCCATCAAAAAAATATATTATACCATCATATCATCTAAAAATCATAAAATACTCAACTTCTACTCATCATTCCAAACTTCAATACAATCACATCACAACAACTACCCACTTTTTCAAATTTCAATACAATCATACCATAATAACTACCAACTTTTTCAAATTTCAATTCAATCACATCACACAAACCCTTCCAACCATTAACCCACCAACCAAACACACTAACACAAAAACGGGTTATCCTCTCCCGGATAACCCACCAACCAAAGAAACCCTAAGGTAGGAGACCTCTCGAATCAAGTCTGATCTATGCTTGTCTCTCCCATAGGCACGATGATGAATCGCGTTGCTTCCCACTAACCCGAACGTCGTCTAGGGCAACAAGAAGATGAGTGTGAGAGATGGAGACTCTCAAGACTCTTTTATACCTCAAGGCCACGAAATTCTAAGAACTATTGCTCTCCAAAAATTCAAGTGTCTAAAAGAGAGTCTTACTCTCCTTTTATACACATTGTACACGCCTATTGAAGAGCCTACTCTTCAAGTAGGTGTGTGTAATGATAGTCCTTGGATTGTTGATCAAGGGCTTATACTAAGTCCTTGTTCAACAATACAATTATCTCCTTTTTATCTCCAAATAATTTAATTAACAAATCAACAAAGAATTCTTCTCAAGGGCTCCATATGGCGCCATGTGTCATTACACAAGGCCAACCAATTCCATATAAGGAATGTATTTGTTGCTAATTTATTAATTAGGTAATCAATCAATAATGCAACAATATAGAGAGTATTATTAGAAATATGAATCAAGCATATGGCACCATGTATATTCAATACACACGATCACATTGACTAAATATAGTCAATGTTGTTGCATTTTATTTATCAATTAATTAACTTGATAATCACATTACCAATATTGGAGAAATTATGGAAATAATCTTTATAGCTTATGAATCATACTCATGAACACGAAATTAGATGTAAATCCAATTTACATCTACAAAAAATAAGAATCAACACAATCTCATGCCTTGAGATAAATATTTATATGAAGTATTGCATCCATATAAACATCAATTATTTTGAATCATTATTCACATTAATTAATGAGATATATTTGTGAGTCCTATTCACAAAATTGCCCTTGCAATAATAACTATTATTATTATTATATTGACATCAATAGGTATGAGTCCTAATCCAATTAGGAATCATGAGATACAAATGCAGATACTTGGAGATAATGCCGGGGAGATCATACTATCCATGTATAATGACTTCAAATGTAAATAACTATCCAATTATAGGGTTTATATTATTTTTGCAGAAATTAGTCACCTACGAATGTTGAGCTCGAGCTGTAACACTTTACACTCTCAGTGAGCTCAACGAAAGGCATCACACTCTCCATGAGCTGGAGAAAGTATCAGTGAGTTGAATCCAGATTCCTTGATCATTTCTAAATAGTCCAACCCATTTGAAGCTAAGAAATGAGCTCGACGAACTTGCATCTTTCCATTTCCAGGACTTTCTGTTTCCAACATTTGGACATTGAAATTGGAATTGGAATTAAAAATTAGATTCAAATGAATTGTGATTTAATCCAATTAAATCACAATTCATCTAGATAATGGAGCCACTAAAATCTATCATGTTTCATCACTACCTCGGAATGGAAGTTTCGTGGTAGATGATCTATTACAACAGATGTAACCCTAAGTATTCCCAATACTCGTTCATTCTTCACGCTGGAAGACTTGGTAAGTCCGAGGATGCAAACCCCGGTTTGATTGTCTTATTCGAAATGTATCAATAGATTTCTCATTTGATAATTGGAAGACAATATTAATCATATATTTTCCAAAAGCATATATTAATATCTTGAATTCATGTCTTATTTCATAAACAAGACGACCATGCATGGAATTCATTTTGACCCCAAAATATCTCATGAATGAGCTATGTCTCTCGATTCATCAACTATGAACATATATAATTCCTTCTAAAGACCATACATCTCATACGACTTCATATGCACACCAATGCGTCGGTATATGGACCTTGGCTAGGTCACCAATCTATTGTTCTGTCAAATGTGCATACTCAGGCATATAGATGCATATCTGTTTCAGGTCAAAGGATGTGTGTCTGATCGTGACAGTTATGATTCAGGTCGTAGTTTATCTCGACCTCGTCAAGTCAACTCTTTGACTTGATTATTCTAACGTTTTCGAATCTTCATTCCTATGCAGAGGACATGCATCAAGAAGTCGGTTGGAAATCAGTATTTAGATAAAGATTGATATCTCTTTCTCGAACTTGAGATCTATATTGAATATCACGTGTTTGATGTCAGTTGTGTCCTCCCAGCAACATGGTATTCAATATGGCCATGGTACATAACCCTGATTGTATGAAGGAACCTTAATAATAAAGTACATTCATTCAATTATTTATTTCATTTCAGATAGACAAGATAAAACAATAACTTTTATTGCATTAACGGGTCGTCGAGGGCTTACAAGTCCAACATAAAATGCTGAGCTACACCAGATACAATATGAACAAGCTAATGAGAATAATAACATATATATGCAGAAATTCCTTGATCAGCTCTAGAGTTGTGTATTAAGGGAGTAGATACAAAAACAAAATCCGAAATAAACAAAACAATCTAAAAAATATGTGATTTTGAGCAATATTAGCCCAATATCATGGGATCAAATTTTGCCGAAAATCAGCCGAATTTCGATCGAATTTCGATTTCGGTAGGTGATCGAAGTTCGATCAAAATGGCCTATATCAACCGAAATTTGGGGGCCTCATTTCAAAAACTGGCCGAAATAACCGAAATTTTGGTTGAATTTCGACCAAAAATCGATCGAAATTTCGTTTCAGTCGACCATTGAAATAGTGACCGACCGAAATTGAAATTTAAGGCCTTGCCCAATATCGATGGTATCAATCAATATAGACCGATATCCGGAAAATGTTGTACTGAATTCTTTAATTTTTATGGATACACTATCTTGCGAGATATCGACCGATATCATGTAAATCAATATGTAAGCTAATATCAAAACCTTCTATCTGGCATACATGTCGAAACGGATAAAATGACGAGATATCATCAATATATCGTGAAATTTAGTATAATGATTAACAACGTAAAACCTAATGAAATGACGATTAAAACCAAAAGGTATGTGGCGGATCGACATAACCGCTCCTCCTGCTCGTCTTTCGTGTTTCATCACTGACTCCATGTACTTATGCTATGTGGAAGTACATAGCCTTATAATTCATTACTTGCGAGAATAAATAACAACAATATTTGAGCTAGAAATTGTATCATCAATAGCATAAAAATGAACGTGCTTAGGAACCTTGTGATGATGATGATGAAGCAAGAGATGATATCCATGGTTGAGGTGCTCATTCAGGAGGAAATCAAACATATAAGATTGCATCTTATAATATTTAAAAGAAATAAAAAATCTAATAATTATAATTAAATACATCAAGAACTCTAAAACCATCCCCCAAGATCTTAATGAATACTAGAAATCGCAGCCTGACAATGGAAAAAACTCAAGAACAAGTAATCAACCACAAAATATACAAAAACCCCTAGAAATCCACCTCTAAATGCATTTGAAATGATGAAAATCAACATACGAAAGCCTTATTAATAAAAGATCGATATGGCAAGATAGAAAATTGATATCGATGGTATCAATTGATATGAGGGAAAGTAGCATTCAAAACTTGATGTTTTGATCGATACCCATTGATATCCCGATATCGACGATATATCCATTAATATTTGGAAAAACAACATACATGGTGATATCAATCGATATCGGATACTCAATATGCAATCGACATATCCATGATATATCTTGATATTGATCCATGCTTCGGAGAGTCATGACCGACGGATGGGCACTTGCATCCAAGATGGTGTTAAATTGGAAGAGAACTCGAGCGAGAGGATTGATGTGGAAAGTGGATTTTTCCAAAGCCTATGATTGTGTGGACTGGTGCTTTCTCTGAGCATCGTTGTTTCCCATACGAGAGGATCGCATGGATAAGGAGGTGTATAACGACGACATCTTATGCGTTTCTTGTGAATGGTAGACCGGAGGGAAGTTTTTTTCAACTGTAGTGCGGGGTTCAACAAAGGTGTCCCCTGGCTATGCTTTTTGTGATCATGGCTGATGCTTTGGCGGTCATGATGAGTCTAGCTACGAATGGAAGCTTGTGTACGGGTTTTTTTAAGGATGATGTATATATTCTCATTCTCCAATATGTGGACGATACCATGATTTTCCTAGATGGTGATCTGGAGCATGTACAAAGAGTGTTAGCCATTATGGACATTTTGGTGACATTACGGGTTTGAGGCTCAACAGAGAGAAGACCACCTTTATTCCACTTGGTCTCACTTAGTCCGAGGTCCAGAAGGTTGGCAACATTCCTCATTGTCTGTGTGGGAGCTAGCCAGTGACATATTTGGGTCTCCATCTTGTAGCGGGACGACTTCATTCATCTGATTGGAGGATGATTTAGATAGATTGGAAAGCAAGCAAGCGAGCCAGAAGGCGAGTATGCTCTCTAAGAGAGAGAAGTCGATTCTTCTCAAGCACGTTCTTTCTGCCAACCCCATTTTATTCTGCTCGACCAGCATACTCCTGCATGGGGTACATGGGAAGATTGAGGCTGTGACGAGGTGTTTCTTCTGGTCGAATGGGAAACAAGAGAGGGGGATTGCATTTTATTTATTGGGAGGTGGTTACACGCTTCGAGAAGGATGGTGGGTTGGGGGTTAGGAAGCTCGAATGCATGAATACAACTCTCTTGACCAAGTTAGTAGTAAGATTGTCGGGGGATAAGATGATCTGGAGTACAAATTGATGCGAAGTATTTAGGCAGCCGAGGCTTTCTTGTTGGAGCTCCTATTCACCTCCCTACCTCTCTTTGGCGGGGCATCAATCATATCCTCCCTAAGTTGTGGGAGGCTTTGCCTCTGGTGGTTGGTAGGGGTGAGTTGTTCCAGCTCTGGCTGGATGATTGAACGGTGTTAGGCACTTTGGGTGAATGTTATCCTCGCATTTTTGCACTTGCGGAAAACGAAAATGTTGTTTTAAGCCAAGTATGGACAACTGGATCCTAGTGTCCTTGCTTCAAGCTGCTTTCTCAGATCAAAGGATAAATGATTATGTTACTTTATGTGGGAACAAGGCTGATATTGAGGGCCCTGCAAGTGGTAGAGATCATTTCATTTGGGCAGCTATCAACTTCTTAATTACAAAAGCATATCGATTTTTCGCACGCACTCCAGGATGGCATCAATCTTGACTGGAAAATTATTTGGAGCTGTAAAATTCCTCGAAGGAACAAGGCTTTTCTCTGGCTTGCCAGACATGGTTGTCTATGTACAAACGTACCGTGGGATAGAATTCTCCACACAAAAGACCTGACATGCAGTCGATGCGATGATGAGAAAGACCTGGAACTTATTGGCTTGGGAATGACAACGGCACATATTTCTGGAAATATGTTAGGTTGTGTGCAGAAATTCTCAGAAAGATATTTCGCTCACTTTTGCTTTTCTATGGGCTATATGGTGTGCTAGAATGAGAATATTTTTGTGGCCAACATGTTTATGCTGACAATGTACTTGGACATCATAGGGGCCTTGTTTCGTCCTGACTACTTGCATGATTGTTTTTCTTTCTCCTTTATTAATAAATCTTGTGGTGAGTCCCACATCGGGATCTCACCCTCTTCTTATCAAAAAAATCCCTTTTTTCTATCCCCAAAAGACTTGGTCAGAACATGGATAAATTTAGTCTTGATCCGGTTGAATTGAGTTTCAACTTTTATGGAAACAAATGTAGTTGAGGTTGCCTCAGAGCTAAAAGTTTGTCAGATGTGTGACAAACCTTGCAAGGCATCTTTGTGAGAAAAATTAGGTTATAGCGCATGGTTCCAGCTTCCAGCTTCGAATATCAACTATGGATGCTAAACTACAATTTGAAACAAATTTAAAATTTGACAAGCTACCAGATTGCAAGCCATGTAAAGTATGATGTTACGACTTGGGTGATGGCATTATTGGACAGTCAAGTTATTCAAAATATGGAAGTTGGTGGCACTTTTATCAATAGACAAAAAACACCAGCAGATAGTGGTGCACAGCCATAAATGTAAAAAATCAAATAAAACAAGACTAATGTAATAAGCATCCCCAGATCAGGTTTGATAAGCTCAAGAGGCAAACATAGACCGTTCATTTCAGATTTCGCGAGGGAGCTCAGATTTTGTTAACACCTTTAACTGGCTAGTTCAACCACGTTACGATCAGCACTAAAACTGTCAACCAAAAATTAATGAACATTATTTCTCTAAACTAAAGACATTGTTTTTTTAATGAAAATGGGTGGCGTCCCAGAACTTGGGACCCAGGACCCACCACCAAATATGTTAATCTATATAATTATAAAATTACACTATTCCGTATTCCACATTGCATATAATCTCTGCTAACTAAAGACACTAAATAATGAAACCTTAGAGTATAAAGTTTATTAACATATAGGACCAAACATGTAATGTAACATAAACTGTCTGTCTATGCATACCATCGACAATAGGAAGATTGTCTGTAGGAGAAACAGCATCAGGTTTGGCTCTATGTACAACAGCCTTTGTAACACCACCATCACCAGTTAAATCTATTACATCTCCCATGATCTATACCCTCTGTAGGTAAGATATATAGTTTACCAAAATTGCAACAAGAAAAGAAGAAAAGAATTATATTTAAGAGTAACAAAATACGCTGCCACTGTGCAAATCAATCCAAAAGCACACATACTTTCACAGAAGTAAATACACATTATGCAAGCACACATGCCCCCCCATTTTGGTCATCTTTAGCGACAAGTTTCAGAATGAAGTTTCCCCTGTGGTGCTATGTGGATGTGCATATAACTCTTTAGATGATGCTTTATAACAAGCAAAGTGAAAATCAAGCAATTCCCCTCATTAATTTAGGGATGATGCTCCATATATTTTTTTCTATTGTCGGTTATTCAGCTGCATTGAATCATCTACTTGTAACTGTGTTAGGCGGCAACTGGCATTACCACGAACTGAAATTCATTTTCTACCTCTTTCTAAAAGCTACTGGAAAGCAATTTAGTTGGTATAACTGACCAATAGTGATGCAAGATAAGGGATATTATCTGGCTAATAATGCATTAAAAAAGGGCACTCAAGTTAACCACAAAATATTCATTCTCTCTCTTTTATGATTAAAAGACATCTATCATTATAGGTGAGAAGTCATAGTCAAAGCATCTAATGTGATATTTCAAACAGCGAACATAAAACTAAACAATGTTGTCAGCAAACTATTCTGCCAATTAGGCACCAAAACGATGTTCTAACTACCTGCAGCTATGCCACAACCTTGTTATTCTTTACAAAAGATGTTTTCCTAAAAGGAATGAATCTAATATAAATTTAAAGCATGGATTGAATCACACAAGTGGTCATGGACTCACGGCATTGTCAATACATTGGTGAAATCAAGAATTACTAAAATGTCAACTTTGTAATAGGACATTGACGAATGATTGAGCCACCAAATGATTACTGATGTTGAGAAAAATGCCCGAACACAACAATAAGGTCACAGCAAATTAGAGCTAAGTCCAAGCAAATGCCTTCTTTAAACAAGATCTTTCATGATATCATTTAACAATAAACTAAGCCCTATGGTTAGCAAAATCAGAAAATGGGCTAATGCAAATTAGATAATGTTTGCAAAGAGACTTCAGTCTTGGAATCTTAAAGTCCAAGTGACAAGGGATCCAGTCAAGAAGGAATCTTCACCTTGTTCATCTCCACTACTATAAGAAAAATAGCTGCCAACTGAAAATGTTGCTTCTCGTTTCATTTCTTGCAAGTTTTTAGCTCAGTCAAAACATCAGAAATCAAATGTTTTCACAGAATTAGCAACTAATCAAAGACAATTAGGACACGTTTTACTTTCTTTCTTCAACAAACCTCTCATGAAGCAAAAACCTAACTGTCTCGAATGAAAGTTATCAACCCATCCTTACCAAACTCCATAAAATGCACTCTAACGAGATCATAATGAAAATTAATTTTGAATTTATGAACCAAAATACTTCACTCGTAATGAGCTGTCCATATAAAAATGAAAGTCCCACTGAGAAGAGCATGAAAAGTTCTTGCAGATCTCACTATCCAACCAGACAGGCATGAAGAAAAAAGTCACTTCTCATCGCCAAAAAGAATATTCTCATAAAGAATCTGACTGAAAGGCATAAACTAAGACAGTCAATAATGTCATCTTAAACTAAATGCTTTCTCCAAATAAAAAAACCCACAAAAACTAGCATCATTAAACTTGAAGAGATTGGAACAAAATCCAGTGATGCAATCAAATTTTAGTGCTTATAATTTTTACATCTCATATCTTGTACTTTTATTTACTTATTTAATTGTAAATTCAAGGGATTTATCAATTGGAGGTGTCTTTATGTATGTGTTAGGGTATGTGAGGGCCGTAAACCCTCAGGGTTGCCTTTGAATTTTCCTATTCCTAAGACCCTAGCCTCATCCTACACATGGAGGGCTAGGGTTCATTATCAACATATCAGTTTCATTTTCCCTGTCCACATGGTATCAGACTATCAGTGCCTCCTTAGTTTTTATAAAGCTCTCGGTTCAACCCAGCATCCATCATCATCATGCCATCCCATTCCCTCATTCCATCCCCATCATCATCTACTGCCACCATCGACGCACGGAGTACATTACCAAGTCATTGCCGCTTGAAGCATCACCTTCGCCTTCACCACATTAACGCTTGTCGCCATTTTTTCCCCAATCTCTAATGCCAGCCTCACCTGCTTGCCATTGCCTTTAACAACATCTTTTCCAGCACATCTGCTTTCTGGTTCTGCTCATAATGCATGTTGGTTCACCTCGTCATCGCCCATTTATTCTGCTCCGTTCAATCACCTATTCAAATCATACCTCATCGCTATTGGAATCAATTAAACCTCATCACCCAGTCCTCACAATTCCAGCCTCCAGAGCGATTCCAACCTCTTGTCATTACTTTATCTATGCCTAGCGGTTCCAGCCTTCAGTGATTCCAGTGCCCAATTCCTTCTGTCATCACAGCAGTGCTCTCTTAGCATCCAGTGTCTCCAGCCCTCGCTGAAAATTTCATTGCCAGTAACATTTCTAAACCTAGTGTATCTAGGCCTAGCATTTCCAGCACTACTATGACCTCAGGGCCAACCACATACCATGGAATAGGGTTGTGTGACCACATCTTTTCCTTATTTAGTGTGCTTCTATCATAAAGGAAGATGTCTCGTATTACAGATCCCGGAGCAGCATCATAGACATAGGCCACGAGTATCATGAGCAACTCTTCTTCGGTCAGATAATTGAGATGGACGAAACCAAGTATGCGTGGTGGTCATATAATTTCCGAACTACAGAAGTTACTCCTGTTACTTAGACTCAATTACTATGGCATAGAGCATGGCATACCCTCTCAGACCAGCCCCATTACTCAAATGGGTTTCATTGGATCTATTGGCAGAGGTAAAACTCAATGTACTATCTTTGGCAAGATAGACCACATCGAGGACATATGTTGGATCAAACACAACATGCATTATAGTAGTCAATCAACTACAAAGCAGGGGACATTTTGACTTGTTCTCATATAGATCTAGACGAGATTCTCAAACGTTTCTCTCAGATTTCATCTACATACACGTTCCATAAGACGACAGCTATAGCCATCACATATGTGCCTGCATCCTTTTCATAACATGTTCAACTGTGCAAGCTTATCGAATTTGAGTGGTTGGTAGATTACGACATTTCCCGTCATCTTTATATAGACAAAAGCAATTTGACAAGATTAAACAGATCCCATAATTCAAGTCATTAATGGTCCTCTGATACCAATTGTGGGATACGAGGAGGCTACTGTTACCCCTACTCTTAGTTTTTCTGATGTACTCTGTCAACTAGATTTACAAGATTAAGCACTGCAAAACCATTTTAAATGACAAATTGTTGACCGTGAATACTAAGAAGGAAAGATTTTTTAGGAAAAAAAGGGTAAGACGTCAACAAAATTCCTACATAGAAAATTTAATATATTCACAGTATATAAAAAATTACAAAGCCAAAAAGACTTTAAGCTATTGGCATGTTTAATTACATTTTTCATGTTACATATTTCCACCCGAAGATACAACCATTCAGAGCAAGCCACAAGGACAAAAGAATAGCGGCCGCCCAAATTTTGATGGGGCTACTCCCAAGGGCATCTAGTGACTCCCAAAAACCAATCCAATCCACCGTCGATACCCTCTCCACATGTGTTGCAGTCTAAGCCTCCTTAGCAACATGAAATCCAAATAATAAATGCTCAACGCTCTCCTCCTCAACCTAACAGCACTCACAAGTGCCGGCACATCTGGGAAAGAACCAGGATCTTCTTTCACCAGTCATAAAGTGGTCCCTCCTCAGCAGCCGGATAAAAAGTTGGACCCACAGTGGAACTTCCCAATTCCAGAAGTCGGTGAACAAATCTGAACCAATAGTCAAATCCAAAACCTTAAAATGGTAGAAGGCCTTATATGCCTTCCACACATAGAACAATCCATCAAACCACGACCATTGATCAAACAGAGTCGTTCATCCCGTCACCATTTGGCAGTGCCTCAAGAATCAGTAAAAACTTCGTAAAACATTGATTTGACAGTTTAGTATGAAAATGGGGAATCAAGTTACCGCTCTCCCAGCAATCTCTAACCATGCTAGCTGTCAGTGCATACAAGCGCAAAAAATGAACCCGCAAAAACCCTTTCCCGCTCCAGTCATCTCCCGAATACGAAAACCAAATTCATCACCTAAGTTCGATTTCATAAGCGGTACAGCATATGGAAGCATCAAACAGATCCCCTTCCAGAAATTGGAAGGCAAATGTAGCATCTACTCCACTTGTTGTGCATGCTACATCTTGCAAAGTAGATATGGCCATGATCGTTAGTCGTTACAAATGAGTTGTGTGCCATTTATCAACCATCTACTACTTCAAATTCTTTATGGCATTAGTGTCTTGGTCATCCATCCATCAGTAAATTTCAACACGTACTATCTCAGTGAACTCATGTTATCAAACTGCATTGTAAGGCTTCTCAACTTAGAAAGCATCATCAAAGTTAATTCCTTTTTCAGATCTTCCACATTATTCTCTAGCATTTGATCTAGTTCATATGGATATCCAAGGGTCCAATCAAAATCTGAATCATCATGAGTGTTGCTACTATCATATGATCATTAATGATTTTGAATACTTGTCATGGATATTTCTTACGAAGAATAAGATGTCTGTTCAAGGATTAAACAACTCATTAATGAAATAAAAATGCAACTTAATACAACTACCAAGATTCTTTAGTCTAATAATGTTCAAGATGTTTGCTCACACAACTGCAAAATTTCTGCATCTCTTGAGAGATCATTCATTGGACCTCATATGTCCATACATTGCAGCAAAATGGGGTTGAAAAATGCAAGCATTGACACATACTTGATGTTGCAAGAACTTTTTCTAATCCAAGCAAATGCTCCATTATTCTATTGGGGAAATGTAATACTCGCGACTTCATATCTCATTAATTCCATTCCCTCCTTATAAGTAATGAAAAAATCCCTATTACCACGATCACACGGTCTTTGCTATGGCTCCCATGATGTCTACATGTGTTGCCTTAATGGTTTGTGTAACATCTTGAGACTGGGAGGGACAAGCTCAATCTACAACAATCAAGCAAGGCCTTAAATATCAATTTCGATCACCATATCGTTGACTGGCCGAAACGGAAGTTCGATCGAAATTCGATCAAAATTTCATCCATTTCGGTCACCAATGCTTCTATCAACAACCCCTAAAGGCAAAAAACTCGACCATCTCAGTCGAATTTCATCCATATATCGAAATCGAAATTCGAACAAATTTCCATGAAATTTGATGCCATGCAATCAAGTATGTATTTCTGAGCTCGAAATCAAATAAGGTGTCAATATTTTAATCTCAGTAATCGTAAGCATTATTTTCTGCATACGTGGCTCTTTGACGTTATCCCATTCTTCTCTCTTGCATAGAGCCAAGCCTTGATTGATCCAATTGAGCATATCCTTGAAACAGTATCTGTGGTGTCTTTTCTACCATTAGTTCGAGATATTACATATTTCCCATGCTCAGACGATAGCAAATTCAGGTTTGAGTATACTCGATGTAACCTTCATTTCAAGCCATTGGTCAATTTTAATTTTTAATCCTAAGGTCGTTCTTGGTCTCGGAATTCTTCAATCTAATGCTATTTCAAGTGACAAAGATACATGTGAGGAGATATATGGTGTAGACGACATTGTTATTCTATTTATTGTTCAGAGAATCAGAAGAAACCCCTAGTTGTACCTTATATTGTCTTTCTAATGCAATGTCTTGACCAATCTTAGATTAGCTACAGATAATTTGCAGAGGGCTCATTTGTTCTACATATAACATAGAATAAGCTCAAGCTCTCCTTTATCCTTAGTGGAGGCAATGGTGGAAGAGATGATAGCTTTGATATCCACATGTACATGGACCTTGGTGGATCCACTCAAAGACAATAGTGTAGTTGGCTCTAAATAGGTGTTCACAGCAAGGCAATATCCAAATGGAATGGTTTCGTGGCACAAGGCACGACTAGTAGCCACATGTTTCACCAGTCTCATGTGGCTAGACTTCGACTCTTTCTATCTTTTTTCAATTGCCATGCACAGTCATTAGTCCTTGCATCAACTAGATTGAAGAATGCATTCCTCTACGGAGATCTTGAGGTCATTTATATGTAGCAATCACTCATATTCGACGTTCAAGAGGATTACTAAAAGTTTTGCTTACTGAAAGTCATTCACAGCCTCAAGCAGAGTTCCGAAGCATGACTCAAGAAGGATTTTATTGGATCATCCTCAAATTACTCATTGTTTATCAGGAGGACACGCAAAAGCATTGTAGCTACATTGGCTCATGTTGATGACATAGTCGTAAATAGTGACGACGAGTAGGGAATTGAAGAAGTGAAGTACAAACTTGATATCAATTTGTGAACAAGGATATGGGCACATTGAGATACGTCCTTGAGCTACAGGTAATCCATAGTCGTAAATTATAGGTCCTATCATAGATGAAATATGTTGTTGGTCCTTTGCAGAAGACTAGCATATTTGGCATCTAACTAACCTATATTCTTATGGATCCTAAAGCTTGTTTATATGATGAGGACAAGCTTATATATGGAAGAGGGTTAGATTATATGAGAGTTGTAAACCCTAGGGGTTATTTTTGTATTTTCCTATTACTATGTACTCTACCTAATCCTAGCTAGTCAATGTATATAAAGTAGTATAACTCATTATCCACGTATAAGTTATCATATTTCCTTTCCATGAGAAGGTTTAGGCCTTTTAGGTGAAGAGGCATGTGTTTCCTATTGTGTTTGTCCATCCTCTATTTTAGATTCTTTCTCCTCTTTAACCATCCGCTCCAATCACATGCTCTCTTTCTTCCCTCTCGTGTAGCTTGGTGTACTCCTCATCCCCCTCACCCATTTATTCCCTTTTATCTCCATTATTCCTCAAAAACTATAGTGTTGTCGGTAAGAGGGTCCTTAGTTTAGAATTAGCAATCTTTAGCCTCCTTCAAATAGCATTCAATGTTGGATGGGTTGTATAAGTTCATGACCTCTTCTGAGTGTAAGTGGACCTAATTTGACTTCCAAGACCATTGTCATCGAACAATGGGACTGATGAAAGGCAACAAAATAGAGGAAAGACTATAGCTTGGCTTTGAATTTGGAGCGACTATCTAAGAAATCTTGATGTTGTGTGCAACGAACAAATGAGAGGAAAGGTGCAAAGCTAAAAAAACAAAAGAGAGTGTAACTGAGTAAGTAATATTATCGAGACTCTTCTCTTTTTTGGGAGAGTTGGTATCTCTTCCATTGTCCTTCTCTTCTCTTTTAAGAAGTGTACAAGTATATTAGTGTGTCTCAACTCAAGTGATGGTCCTCTCAGCATACCAATTCATCCATGCTAACTTAACTTCTCAATATTGCTTTTGGCATTGGCAAAACAACCACTATACAACTATACAAGGGTCATACTAACATGGTCCTCTCATAGTAAGGTTAGTTCCTCGAAGTCCTCTCATCTTAACACCAACACAAGTGTACACATTATTTAGGTTAACCCATATAATCCAATCAAATAGTTGAAATGGCCAAATAAATTAGACCATTTGGGAATTGGAACATGTTATTTAAATCATAATCTTTCAATTGGTGTGGGGTCGGTTAGTGGGTATAATGTCTATCACTCACCCCAACCAAACAACCAAGGCCATATCGCGATATATCAACGATATATCGGTGATATATCGGTATCGACAGGTGACCGATATATCGTTGATATGGCCGATATTTGGCCTTGGTAGGCCATTCTTCATGAGATCAATTTGGTATCGGCGATATGGTGTCGATATATCGATGATATATTGTATCGACACGGTACCGATATCGATACCGATACTGATATGGCCTTCCTTGCAAACAAATCAAACAATCACTATGGTGACCCATGGTTTGGACCCATCAAAATTCTCAGCCCGCTTACATGTCTTGCCTCCCTGAGCCTCATTCCAATGATTATATACATGTGACACGAACCTAATTAGTGCATCATAGCTTGTATATCCTTACAACAAGTCAAGCACTATCTCGACAATCCCAGAGCCTACCTCATTGACCCACAGTGGTGATACAACTCCAATCGATTTCATTCTCTCGAGTTTACCTTAACTATCCCTTAGCTTCAGATCAATGACCCCATCTCCTGACATTAATGCCTTACTATTTTGGCATCATTTGTCTTGCCTAGGTGGTTCCATCAATGATTGTCCCTCGACTCATTCCAACGTTTAATAAATCTAATTTTCACCAACTTAATTTGGTTTCCACCCAACCCCAATCAACTCAAGCTTCTCATCCAAATATCTCCATACAATCCAATTTGATCGGGTAAGGGTGGCATCTTTCCAAACTAGATCGAATTCAACCAACACCAAATAATACAAACACACTTAAATAGATTGAATATCCACTCCTAAATTAACGAGAATTATGAAGGAGTTACTCAGTAGTCTCTACTGCTTGGCTTATTTTCATACTCTTTTGAAATTGTTGCTAAATACCATGCATGTGTAGTCTTCAAGAGCTCCCTTGAAAAAGAAACATCAAAATAAGCTAAGTACTTGTGGTCTGTGAAACATGGAGTAGGAGTTGGCTCTTTTTCCTATCATAACAAAGATTCGACTTCAAATAGATTGATGAGCTACTTTCCATGCATCGACGAGAGGGTTGTACGGAATGGAGGAAAAATTGCATTAACCACAACAAACACAATGACGCACCATTTACAATGAATGGTGCTTAACAAAGGGTTCGCAACATGTCCTCCTGCCTGACACATGGCCTCTAACATGTTCATCTTCCTAGACTCCCAATGCTCCATGGTGTGAGACCATTGTTCATCTTCTTGCGATGTGGGTTGAAGGACGGGATCTTTTCTCAAAAAAATCATATTCACCATAAGCCCATTTTCATCATTTCCCTTATTACTAAGGCCCCACTAGGATGAACATGTCAACCAAGCCTTCCCATATTCCAACCGAAGAGAAAATCACATATTTTGGATGAAAACGAAAAAACACATGTTTGCGTGCAAATAGTCCAGCTTATATTCGAAGTTGGCAGAAAAAAACAAATGATTAACTTTAAATATTTGGACGTTGGTACAACTACGATATATGATGCGAAGATTGATATTCAGCGGCATGCAGAACGATCAGATAACCATTTAATTGCGACCAAATAAACAGTGAATTTAAATGATCTTAAAAATCAGCAACCACTCGAAGTAAACAAACAAAGAGATATCACTATCCGAAAAAAGCGGGAATAAAACTTGGAAGTGGAAAAGAAAAAGATCGATCAAAAGAAAACCTTTAAATATAGAGCAAAGAGAATCCTGATTTCCCTTCGCCACTCGCCGGACGTTTCTACTCTCCAGCTCGCCGAAACCCTAGATGCAGAGAGCGACCTCTCGTATGTTGCTGACGCGGAGGATTGGACGACGATGGTGAATCCGGATTCGGGCATCACAACACTCTTTCCACATTTTCGAAAAAGGAAAATAAATTTATAGATCTTTACACATGTGCCCTTCCGTGAGAGCATTAATTCGATATCACATGATTCTGTCTTCTCTCTCATAGTCTTTTCTCTCCTGGTTGAATCATATAGTACAGAATTAATGCTCTCATGTTCTCATAGGTTTTGGCTCTCATAGGATCACTCCTCAACACTTATGTCTCCAACTTTTTTACAACTATGATTGTACATCTGGGTTCCTACAAAATCCATACTAGTATCCTTCAATTATTACACTTATGCCCTATATTACACTAACAAAAGGTAATATAGTAATTGTTTTCGAAATTAGGAGCAAGGGTAAAAAGTTAAAGATATAAGTGTTATTGAAAAAACTCAGATGAGCACAAGTGTAAAAAACCAACTTTTGATTGCGATATGCACCTGGCTTTATTATAACAATAACATTTTTGTCGTTCTTACGCCATACCCCTAACAAATCTTGTCCAATTACAGTAGAATCCATGTATTATGTTATATATAACACATAGGGGCCTTTCGGTAGCGGGATACATGATACAATATAAGGAGGGATTAAGATATTGTATCCCTCATTTCTTTTTCTATGCAATAAGGAGAGGTAAATGGTAATCATTTATTATTCTTCATTTGATTGGTAAAGAAGGGATACATAATAGAAGTTATTGTGTTAGATAAGATAGTAAGATAAGTGATAGTTATTTCTATTTTTATGGCAAGAAAGAATGATGGTGAAGACATAGAGTTTAAAACTCTATCCCTCGTGTTGGCTCCAGAACTCAAATATTGATCATCTTCAAAGGTATAAAAACTTTTAGGATAAGGAGGGATACAAGCTATGTATCCTTCAAACGAACATGACCATATAGTCAGTAAAGTTATATGTGCCATGGTGTAATTTTATACAATGAAAGTTGTTATGTAATTGGATAGGATTTGGGAGCTCATGGTGCAAAATTCTTATCTAATTTTTTCAAGGAAAAAGGTGCAAACTCATGCATGCGAGCACTCACAAGATTTATATTGATAGGATTTTATAGTTACAAGGAGCAAGAATCTCAAAGGATTTCTGACATGTTCTAATATATTCTCAACATAGAACATCTCTTCTCGAAATAAAACACCATTCCTTGCAAAGTTGTATTGCCCACAAAATGGACTATCATCTGTACTTTGTCGCACATGTACAATTTTAAGCAGATAAAAAATTCAACGAGGGTAAATAGCAAAAAGGATCTTAAAATAGTTATGCACCTCCCTTTTTTGCAATATCAATTATACCCCTTACCTTCTTACAATATTATCACGTGTACCTTCCCATTAGTTTTTCCGTCAATGGGGTGAACCAGTCATAGTTTACTCCAAAAAATCCTAATTTTTTTGTTAAAACGAGTTATTAACGGCATTCTTGTTTTACTAAATGGCAAGGAAAACTATGCAACTACGGTGTGCATAATCCAAGATTTTGATTATGCGTTATCGTTATTGTTATTATTGTATACCTAACTTTTAATAACAATAATAGCAGCTGCAACAACAACATTCTGCGAGTGCTTTGAATCCGTGTATCATAATAGTCGAGGATTTTCCTGCGCTGCTACTTCCTCACGAGCGAGAGGTCAAGTCAGCAGCAACAACAACATCCACACGTACCTAATTAGACTTGTCAAACTTATAAAACTTTGGCTTCGAAAATGTTGTCATATTTAATCAAAACCATTTTTAATATTTACCTCAAATTTGAAATATTTTAAAAATTTTACCTTATGCATTACAAAAGAATTCATTGGTTATTTAAATCCACGACTACAAAAAAAAGACTCCGAAACATATTAAGTCAAAATAAACACATATTTTAGAGAGAGAAAGAGAGTCGGAAGAGAGAAAGAAAGAAGTACATTGGTGTGCACGTGACAGGGACGCGTCACTGTCACGTGATTCTCTCCTACCAAAATCCTAGTGGCCCAATGGGCTGCTCTCAGGGTGGCACAGATACGGGTCCCTTGTCGGTCAATGGGCTCCAATTTCGGGTCCACAGCGTGGCCCACCTAAGTACCACTCCATGTTATTCGGATCATGCTCGCTACCCGTATATAGACACCTTTCTGCACTACGCACGTTTTCACAAGAAAGTGTCGCACCTACCCCGCAATAATGCGCCGAGTATCTCGACGTTATTATACACAGGTATCGACGTATTTCATTGAAGAGTACCGGTAGCGACACATCTTCACGAGTGTATGTTTCGATTTAAGCGATGTCAATGGCATGAACATGCACAGGGGATAGAATAGATGGAATGTGTAACCAGCAATACCTGTAGGTTGTAGCTCTCCTGCTTAGGATGCCTTCCGTTGCATCACATGGCATCAAGTCCCATCAAGTAAAAAAAACGACTAAATCCCTATGTAAGTAAAATTTAAAGGACCCTACGATTATTTAATGGATAGCAGTAAATAATAGACAGGATTTCCGTACCAATTGGTGGCCATGAGCAGCGAGCCACACCCCTCTGCGCATAGACCACTGTGAGCTTCTAACCATCACACACATATGAGGGAGAGATTATGGAATGTGAGCGAAAGATATCTCCATCTTTTTGCTTAAAAAAGTGTGGGGGTAGAGACAGTGAAAATCAGAGGCCTTTAACCACTTGTCTCAGGTCTCCCATGTGGACTTGCCCCCCTCCCTCTCCGGTTTTTGCTAGCTTGATCGAGCAGTTGTGGTGGTGCGATACAGCACCACAGCAGAGTTGCTGCCCCTTCCCATTTGGCACCTGTACACTGTTGCTCTATGGAGCGAGAAAGGGGGGCGAGTAAGTATGTGGGGGTACACCTGAATTTTTTTTAGAGTGCAACCAAGTATCCATCTACTTATGGGTATTAACATTCAACTGAACTGAGAAGGTCAACCCTTGATGATTCACGCTTGTCTTCTTAGTAGTAGGTGGAGTCAGAAGTAGTATATAAATTTCGCGTTTTATACTATGGTCTTTATTTATGATTTGACATTTTTTTGCACAGAGAAAAAAAACCACAGAAATCAGTGATTGAGAGATAATAATCATGTTTTTTCTTCTAAATTGAGATGCTAAAGATGAAACTATCAGGAAAGTAGGTCTCCTTCTTCTGAACAAGGGAACCCAATGTACTGGAGGCATGTCATCCTGACTGATATGACTCTCCATGCTTTGCCTTGTTTGCCCTACTTCAATCCAAAGGATATGTCTTCTCTTCTTCTTTACCATAAATAGTTCAACATATTGAGTTTGGACTCTGAAAAGTAATCAGATATCATATTTAGGTGTTAGATAATACCAAAATATAATTGTGTTAAGTGGGCAACAATTACATAGATTACTCGATGGTTCTGTGAAAATAGTTTAGGAATAGACAGTGGCAATGGAGTATTTTGGGGATTTACAGTGGACTTATCTCTTTGCCAGAAAAGTACATTTAACTATTCCTGAACTTTCAAAATGAATAAGGACTCTGCCCTGTCTGAGATTTCAAACTCGCAATCTCCTGAACAAAGAGGCAAAACTCATAAAAAATTATTTTCTTGTCGCTGGATGCATTATATTTTTATGGAAGATACCATACTTGAGTAAGATGTCCTGATGATATGAGAAATGACCAGAGTCCATAGTTCACTGTGGGCATATGACTTCAAAACATTTAGTTCAGAATTCTAAGCCATGGTTTGCAACTACCAAGGAGAGAAGAAGAGAACAATTGGAATTATAGAAATATAAATAGTCCTTCCATCCACAGATCTTGCTTTTTAAGATGCATCTATTCCTTTCTTACACCATCTCCCACCTTTTAAATTTCGAATTATCCATCTTAACAATGTATATCTCCATGCACTTTTGCTTTGTCTCCATTTGAACTACGTAAAAGAACATGGGAGAAAATAACTAATGCATTGTTTTTCCAATTAAACTAAACTATCATGTCATTGCTTTCCTCATCTCAAAACTTCACCAAACTTCAATCTCATTCACTGCATAAACATTCCGTAAAAAATCCAGGCACATTCACCTGAAGAAACCCAGAAAACAACTTCTAGAGGTAATTCCAACACTACATCCTACATTATCATTCTCCCAATGTTTCGGTCTCACTGGACGGATTCCGGTCTCCCCGGTATCAGCCACTTGCCACTGAATCATATACGCCTAGGGAAAGAATCCTCTCCTGCAACAAATGCCAAACACCATCACACACTTACCCGAGTAAAAAATGGAAGCCCCAAACAGCTGTCACATGTACTTCCCATACCCAACCCCTGATCTTTGCCATGAAAACTTTTCCTTTTCCCTTGATGCCCACACTACTCTCTCGTAAATGCCAAACAGGAATTTCCTCCTCCCCATAAAAAGAACATCACAGAGCAGATCAACAGTATCATTTCCTTTTCCCTGATCTGAAGGGCCATACAGAAAGAACAAGAATCACAAAGCATGGATCTCTTTTCTCAGTGGATCGAACCTCCTCACTTTGAAACATGCTTAAAAGAATTCTCATCAGCTAACTGTCATCGTCAGCCCTCTGAAGTATATGCCTATATTTTTCTCTTTTGTTGCAATCAGACTAGTTATTCAAACTGGCAGAATTTTACTTCTCTTTTAAAAGGTGAAAGGCGCGTGTGTTTCTCTAAAAAACAAAAACAGGAAAAGATTGGGTATTAAAAGTGTGTGGTGTGTGTGTGGGGGGGGGGGGGGGGGGCAAGGGGCAAAGCAGACAAATCATCTCACCACTGCAGTCCCTTCCCCTTGACCTGGACTGCAACACATGGGATGCTCCCCACCTCTTCCATTCCCAACTTCCCCCAAATCAAATCTGCTGCAAAAACCATCTGAAGAACAACAAGAACCTGAAGAAGAGCAGCATCACATTGCGCCGAAAATGCCACCTTTTGAGAAGGAAACGAGCAGCGCAGAGATACCCACAAAGATCCACCCAAAAAATCTCATTTGATGGAAACCCACAAAAATTGAACAAAACAAGTCGATACAAACGAACCAAAATGATCTATTCACAAAAAGACACGTTCTTGCTCTCTCACTCCCTCTCTCCGGACGTCGGGAAGGTTCTGCTTCACCTATCGCGGTAGTCCTTCCAGCACATAAGCATGGTAACACAACGGCGGACGATGTAAAACTTGGCCCGCTGCTCCTTGACGACGGTTGCGCACTTGCGGGAGAAGGAACCGCGAGAGGATGGGACGGAATCTGATCTTCGGAGGAAGGCTTTGCCGGACTTGGAAGTGTCGGCGACGGAGGAATAGGAGGAGGAGGAGCCAGTCATCCTGGCGTTGACGCTGCCGCGCTTCGTCAGCTTCCACTTCTCGTCTACGTACGGCTCGGAGTCCCCCATTAGTGGAGATCTGACGGAGGAAGGTGTGGTGGTGATGGTGGGAAGGAGAAGGGGGCAGGGGGAGAGGAGGGAGTGTGTGGGTATAAATAGGAGGGGGAGGAGAAGGAGGTGAGGGGTGATTTGTAGGTAGAGGGTATCACCTGAGCATTTTGCCTTGGAGAAACTCTCACCCGTTCTCTCTCTCTCCCCCTCCCTCTATGTTTAATGTCTATTATGTATACCATGTCGTGTATTTCCTTAAAAATAAATTGCTAGAGGTGAGATTTTGATCCATGATTCTTTAATAGAACGATGAGGGTTACTAGAAGGTATAAGTGAGATTTTGATCTATTATTTGTCATTTGATCAATCAATTGGTCCTTTTGCTCGCTCAACCGGTTAGCAGGTGATCAATAGCAATCCAATGTGTGACCCCGGCTAATATTCAGCTATCCTACGCATCGGTCGACTATTATGAGCTAAGTAACTAACCGAGGTTCCTTTTACTGGACATATTGTCATGCACTTAATCAACTAGTTGATGAATCTCCATTTCATCACTTTTTATTCTTTCGTTTTGGCCTTTAAACCCTAGCTAAATGCTAAATATCATTATTTTGCATAAATTAACCATCACTATTTATTGTATAAATAATGTGTAAAACACATTTTTTAAAGCCAAAATAAAATAATAAAGAAAAGAAAAGAAAAAGAAATAAATTGCCAAGGTATTTTATTACCCTAAACCTCGAGACCACAAGATTTGATTTGGTTGACAAAGAATAAAGTAGGGGGAGATAGGACAAAAACATCAATAAGAACCCTAATTATTCCCAATAATTCATTTTTTAGACCCTTTTATTCTTTATTACTTACATCTCAAATAAAGAAACTTTGTATATGAAAGTTGTAGATCAAAATACATAGAAAATTACAAAATTGATTTCACATAAAAATAATACACAATGTACTTTTTATACTCAAAATAAAAAGTCAAAATCCAAACTTCCTAGACCCATATCTTTTCCATATTAATCAAAATGCACAAAATCACCTTTTATTGTATATAACTTTCTACTAGCTATTTAATGAAGGATGGTTTCACTTAATTTGGAGTAAACATACAAAAGTTAGGTTTCGGACCACTGTTGTACAATATACTTGTATGTAAATAAAGGGGAAATTATTATTTTATTCTTTTTATATTTTATACCCTTGTAAATATTATTTAAATTCCATCGAAAATATAAAAAATAAAAAATAAAACCATAAAAAATATATTAAAATACAATAGCATATTAAAATGCATAGATGAATATACTACACTTATACATATATAATTAAAACCCATATTTATTTAAGTGTACAAAATACATCAGAAAAATACAATAAAAATATATACATGTATATTTAAATAAGTTATAACTCTATAAATTATGAAAATAAAATAATAATAATATCAAAAATTACAAATAAAAATAAAATACCTAATATAGAGGTAAAATATACATATACTTTATACTTGTAAAAAGCAACTTGTAATAAACAAACTTGTAAAAATAAATAAAAATTCATACTAAAATAATATAAATTAATAAACATTTTTTATGTTTTAACCAAAAATTAATAAAATCATTTACTAATTTATTTTGATTTATTTTTGAAATTGAATCCAGCTTTGTCTTTTTTACGGGTGACGTGGCCCAGTCAAGGCCCGTCACCCGTTGACTTGGGTCAACTCTCTGATCCAGGTCGTAGGTCTATCTGAACCTCGTTTGACCTCGCTTTCCTCGATTTTTGGTGCTCGATCCTTTCACTTTTTGAGGTCAATTTCTTCTTTGACTTTTTGCCTCGATCTTCCACCTTTCACGCTAGATCATTGCATCACTGCATCAAGCCCACTGCCTCGATCTTTCGCTACCATTCCCGCTTGTACAATAGCTCCACCTCCTCCTTCCTCGAATTTTGGAATCCCTTTTGCACCACATCTTCTCCTTCTTTTATGTTCACTGGCTTGAGCCTCGTGACAGGAAGCTCGCCTAACACTTGGGAGGATCGAGGAGGCGTTGTAGAGGTCGATTCCAACATCTCTGTCGCTCGCCGACGTGAGGTACTCATCTCGTGGCCAACGCTGCTTGAGGTTCTCTTTTCTTCACTTTTTAGGTAACTTTAGCTCGAGTTTTGTATGTATTTTATTATATGCATTTTATTTCAAGTTTTAATTACTATATTAGCTTAGCTTTATATTTAACATTCGCCTGAGCTTTTGAGCTTCGACCATCGTTCTCCATTGTCCCCTCTTGTTTCCGACACACATTTCATTCCACTGTCTTCCCTTGCCCCTTCTCTGCCTCCCGACGCACTCTGCACTTCTTGTTCCCTTCTGGAACAAGCTACCGGACCTCCACTTCCTCCGCCTCATCAGAGATCCGTCGCCACGCCTCGCTCCGCTTCCATTCCTCCCTTTAACGGGTCGAGGCAGTTTGCCCTCGACCCTTTGTTTGACTTGTGCAAGTCCGGAGCTAAAGGAGCTACATCTGGAGGCTAATTCAAAGAGGAGGAGCTTTATAGGCACCCCATTCTTCAAGCCTTTGCCATGGTCCTATCAGTGGGCTCTGGACCATCTTGGACTGCCTAGAGTCCGAGTTACCCCAGGGGATCTGTAGGACCCTTCTGCGGGTCAAAATGATGTTGGAGGAAGGAAAATTGCCAATCGAAACTCCACTGCTGAGTTCTTTGTCAGTTCTTGTAGACCATCTCCGCGCCCTCGGGACCTACCGGCTATCATTGTCTAGTGGGAGAGTCATTTACTTAAAGAATGTCTATATGTACCATAGTTAGAAGCAATCTTATATATGTATATAAGCTTGTTAGAAGCGGATATTCATTCCATTTATGTAGTAAACTAGTCATCAATCATTATGATAAAGCATATTACGGATGGTATTTTGACTTATGGTGGACTCTATGAATTGTGATTGATGAATATGTCATGAATGTCACTACCACTAATAAAAACCCTAAAGGATCCAGGGAGGATGGAATTCATTCAAACATGATTTGGCATCAAAAGCTTGATCATTTGTCTGTTGATAGGATCAGTAGATTGATAAAGGATGGACCCTTAGATTTTCTGCATGTTTAATCTTCGCCTACCTGCAAACACTGTATTCGAGATAAAATGACTAGGATGCCTTTTCATAACAAGGTTACAAGATGCGAAGGTATTCTTGTCCTAATACATACCGATGTATTTGGTCCCTTCACTACCGCAACTCGAAATAGATATCGATATTATTTGACATTTATTGATGACCATTCGTGATACGGGTTTATCTTTCTATTACATCATAAATATGAAACCTTTGAAAGTTCGAAGAGTTCAAGGCTTTGGTTGAAAACCTAACCGATAGGAAGATTAAATGGATTCGATCTGACTGAGGTGGCGAGTACCTCTCAAATGAATTCAAGGAATACCTTAAAGATAATGGAATTGTATCCAATCTCGCTCCTCCTAGAACCTCCCAGCTTAATGTTATTGTTGAAAGACGTAATAGGACCACCATGGATATGGTTCGTTCAATGATGAGAAAAGCACATTTACCTCTTAGCTTATGGGGATATGCAGTAGATACTGCAATATATATCGTGAATTAGATTCCCAGCAAGTCTATACTCTAAGACTCCTCATAAGACCTGGTATGGAACCAAACCTAATGTTAATCACTTGAGGGTTTGGGGTTGCTTGGTCCATGTGAAGAACTGGATGCGAATAAGCTAGAATCTCTCTCTCGTGAGTTTTTCTTCGTTGGGTATGTTAAAGATGGTATTGGATGCCAGTTTTATGACCCTGAGACTCAGAAGGTTTTCGTCTCTAGAGATGTGAGATTTTTGGAGGATGACTTCCTTAAAGGTCAAGACAACAATGAAGTAAGGAATTCATTGAATCCCCTGAGGATTCTGAGCTTCCTGAACTAGAAACTGAAGAGAAAAATAAAGATGAAACACCCATACCTCTTCAAAGAAGTTCGCGGGTTGATTGCACCACCTGAAAGGTATGGACTCTGTGTGTCAGGTGAAACTAACGATGATCCTACTTCATTTGGTGAAGCACTTGCGGATCATGACATGGATAGATGGATGCTACCAATGAAGTCAAAGATTGACTCCATGCATAAGAATGGTGTATGGACCCTAAAGGATCCACCTAAAGGGGTAAAACCCATTGGGTGTAGACGGATCTTTAAGAGAAAGAGGGGACCTGATGGGAAAGTAGAGACTTTTAAGGCACGCCCCGTAGCCAAAGGCTACACATAGAGAGAAGGCATCGACTACGATGAGACATTCTCTCCCGTGGCTAATGCTTAAGTCCATCAGAACACAGCTAGCTATAGTTGCATCTCTTGACTACAGCATCTGGCAGATGGATGTCAAGACAGCTTTCCTTAATGGATACCTCGAGGAGGATATCTATATGGAGCAGCCCCAAGGCTTCATAACCAAGGAAGGTAAAGTATGCAAGCTGAAGAAATCCATCTATGGGAATCAACACAGAGCTTCTCGTAGCTGGAACATCAA